>VDFB02016129.1:0-78543 GCA_007258455.2 Sequoia sempervirens
TTATTCTAAGTTAATCCATTTATTGTCACTTATTCTAAATTAACCCTAACCCTAATTATATTTTTTACCCTAACCCTAAGCCTACCCCTGATCCTAATTTTATTTATATTCCTAACTCTTACCCTAATCATAATGCTAACCCCGACCCTAACCATAGTCATAACCCTAATTAATTTTGTGTCTTTCATGTTGCGTTACAAATGCTACTAGCATATATATATATTTAATAATATATAAAAAAATATGTCAAGAGATATCCTTCTCAAGGTGCCTATTTTTTTTTTATCAATTTATCACATTAAAGTGCAATATGGGCCTCGAGAAGTATATCTCTTTGACGTATTTTATATATATTATTAAATATATTTATGTATATGCTAGTTTACATTTAATTAGCTCAAATAAAAAAATAAAAAAAGTAATGTATTAGGCAAATGATACTAAAGTTCAATATGTCAACTCATGATAGTTTATTGTGAAATGTATAAAGACTTTTAATGTCAAACTTACAATTCATGACAATTTACTCGTACAAACTTCTAGGGGAGAGGGGCCCATAGTGGAGCATCCTAACTTCGCATCTCTCAAAATCCTTTTTGAAATTTTCAAATCACTCCCAATTTTGTAAAACAATTTATTTGACAACTCATGTGCTTATATATTTCATTTTAGGGCTACATCATCAAACATGATGCCACATCAACATGCTTTTTGTTGAGGTATTCAAAAAGGCCCCAAAAAAAAGTGAGACCAATAGTGGTGCACTAAGTCATTTTTTATTAGTGGGTTGATGTGGCATCACATGATTTGTCAGTTTGTGTATTGTATGGATAAAAAGTGTTTTACAATTGAATATTAAGATGCTCCACTATGGGGCCCACTGCGGACTACTTCTATCCCCACTATTAGACTCCGCTCCACTATGGGCCCCTCTCCCCTAATGTGTAAAGGCTTTAATATCATAACTTACAACTCATAACAATTTACTATCAAATATACAAATACTTCTAATGTATGAAAGTTTAATATAATAACTTACAACTTATAACAATTTACGATCAAACGTAAACATACTTATAATATTATAACTTACAATTCATGACAATTAGACTTCTAACAAGATAAATGAAAAGTATATTTTATTTCTTTTAAATATACAACTAGTCAATATCATACGTAACCCAACGTCAAACCCAAGGTTTTTATTTTTTAATATGATGATTTTTCCCATGTCCTTCCCATGTCCTATGTTATGTCACATGGAGGATGATGTTTTGTCTTACTTTTCTATTTGAGCGTGGAAAGTAATCTATTTTAAAAGACAATATAATATGATGTGATTGAATTATTATCAATTGTCTAGCCATTTGGAGCTACTTTCCCCTTAATAATAAATAATGTTTATATTCCTACATCTCCACTTCAATATACCTAATTTCTTCATGGAACTCGTTTCATTTGGTGCTTACACCATTTTAAAATAAAATATAAATGGTGTATATTTCGTTTATGTGTTTGTTGTTATATAAAATTGCCAAATATCTTTAGGTAAGAGGCCATTAACTCAACTATAACGGAATAAAGAGTGCACCAATCATTTAATCATTGTGCGTTTTAATTGAACAATGTTGAGATTATAATAAAAATTGGGAATTTTGAAAGTTGTGAGGAATTAAAATATTAATTAAAGATAAATATTAATAAGATTTTAAAAAGGAATAAAAAGATAAGTAGATTATTTCAATGCATGATTGGTTAATTTCTTATAATATTCGTACAAATGTGTGTTAAAAATATTTCTATAGTCAATTATAACTATGATTATAATGAGAAAAAAATTACTATAATTTATCTACAATAAATAATTAAATAACACTAAATATTTAGAATGTAAGAATTATGATTAATAATGAAATTATTAAAATTAAATATGAAAATATATTGAATGTGGTTTGATGATAATATATTATACTAGATGTTGAAAAATAATTTGAGAAGGTGTTGGATTTTTAACGCTCATTCAAATGAAGCTTTTAGATTCTACAGACTAATCTATTATTGTTCTTATTCACCTATTTGAGTGTGGAACTAACCTCTGCGAGTGGGGATATAAACTTATGTGTGGACTTAAACTATACTTCATATATATAATCTGGTGGATTGTGGATGGTTATAATTCACTTCATCTCAATTTCTAATGATCCATAAACTAGGGCAAATATTCCACATGTGTATTCATTAATATATAGATTCTAAAGAGAAATACTCAATATGCACTCAACCCATTTGTAATACATGTATTCAAGGAAAACTTAGAGTAATACTCAAACATGCAAAATTAGACAATTATGCAATCACACATAATTACAACACATAAATATAACTAGAGAAACCTTAAATCAAGAAGAAAACTTCAATAAGAGTGAGAAATGTTTCTCATTCCACTATATGATAGTTGTTACAAGTGTTTTACATGTGTCGTGGACTAATACAAGCATCTTATTGGCAACTAGTAACCCCCTACACCTGCATACTACCTTAGCATCAATATCTAGACTTTCAACAACCTATGAACTATAATAATGGGATGGACAACAACCATCAACACATATGTGAAATAGATTGAAACCACTATCTTCCCATGAAAAAGATGGACTACAACCTCCCAAATTTGCAAAGATAGAAAGGCATACACCAAATTCGAAGATCAAACATCAAATGGTTCAAACTTCTACTCATTATCCACATGGAGATGAATTTGATGCTTTACCAAGTAAATTATTTATCGCTTCTAACAAATTTGTCAGGGTGAATGACTATTCATCAAGATGTTTGGTAAGTTCATCAAGGTGAAAGTTATAGACCAAATGTACAAAAATATCAATTGCATGCTTTGCAACTTTGAACAAAGGCTTTTAAGAAGTGCCTTATTTCATCATTAATCCCCATCAACCTTTTCCACATACATTCCACACTAGTATGATGACAAATTCCTCCTCTAGGCTTCTTTGTGACAATCCAACAAGCTAGGACAATTATGACTTTATCTTCATACAACAAACAAAACTCAACCGATCGACTGTGTGTCTCTACATATGCATTCTCAAGCATGATGTAGATAATGATCAAAGCTACAAAATAAAGTAATAACTAGAACTCTAAAATTTGTAAAAGGAATAAAAAAATATAAAGAAAATAATGCATATATTTTTAAATGATCCAAAATTACACAATTTGCAAGATGCTCCTACATCACTATGACACCAATTTTTAGATAACGCAAGATTATTATTTAACCTAAAAATGCTCTAACCATCTCACATAACACACTAGTCAATCAACATCATAGTCAAATCCACTACCTCATTAAAAACAAATAACCATCTAATTAGTCAAATCTTATCTAATTTATTTATTCTTATTACTCAATCATGTTAATTAAATATAGATTACTTGAAACACACATAATCATTACCTCTAATGGGAAAGTCCTTTTTCTTTAAATAAAATCTCAAGTGGCACCTATATCTTAAGCATATAATTATTAATAACTATTTTTTTTTTTAATCTTCACAATTTTTCCCTTTAACAATGTATTGGCGGGCCACATAAAACATACATGCATTTTCAAGCTTTCACACAAGCCCGTAAACCTTCTAACCCAACTAAAGATTCAATTTAATTACTTTATACTGTTATTTACAATTTTTTATCATAAAATTAATGAATTTCCCACGACTCTATCTGATAACAAATAGATTAAATAAAATTTAAAAAACTCAATAAAATCGACAACTCATATATATTGGTATAAATATATTAAAATTATTCTCATTATTAATTAATTAATTTAATATTATTTAAATTATTTTCAATATAATAATATTTAGTATGAGATGTTTCTAAATTTGTCTTTTAAATTTTTTATTTACATTTTGTTTTGGTAAGTATTTTAATAGATTTGGGTTATGATATTGCTATCAGAGTTCAACCATGTAGTTTCGAGTCAAACTCATTGACCCATGTTTCATGAGTAGTGGTTCACAAGAACCCATCTCTCATGATAATGAATGGTCCACTTAGCACTCATTGCACCCATCCCGGGAAGGCCCAATACTTCATCTATGTGAGCACCCATCCCGGGAAGGCCCAATACTTCATCTATGTGAGCATCACCTAGATGCAATGAGTGCTAAGTGGACCATTCATTATCATGAGAGATGGGTTCTTGTGAATCACTACTCATGAAACATGGGTCAATGAGTTTGGCTCAAAATTACACAGTTGAATCCTGATAGCAATATCATTAATTTGACACGCTATGGAAAATACCTCCTACTCATAGATTTGGGTTAATTCACAATCAAATCTAGAAACATCAAACATCTAATTAGCGGATGGACTTGCAAGATTTATTCACCCTTATGTTATCAGTTACCATTTAATAGTAAAATCCTCCAAAATATCATGTGAAATCCTCAAAAATCTCATTTATCATGTAAAAGTCTCATACATATTGATTTGCCAACTACATGGGAACATTCTATTTTCATCAAAGTGTTTTTTTTTTCAATTTGATAACATTTCTTTTCCATTTGCATTGCTTTATGTTTTAAATTTCCATGCAAATATTTCAAAACTAAATAATACCCAATTTCTTTAAAGAATAAATCTAACTTTGTCTAAGTAGAAAAAATCTAGATCTCTTTTCTAAATTTATCTAAATAGAAAAAATCTAGATTTCTTTTCTAAATTTATCTAAATAGAAAAAATCTAGATTTCTTTTCTAGATTTATCTAAGTAAAAATAATACACACCATACACAAACACATACTCTCTCACATATTAACAAACATATATTTTCTATGGAGATAATCCTTGAACCTCTTTTAAATAAAATGTAATGCTAATAATTATGAAAACTCATAAAATGAAATCATAAATAATAATAATATTTACGCCCATAAAAGCTCAATTAATTTCTAAAAATTCCTTTCCTGAATTTACGCCCATAAAAGCTCAATTAATTCGACCAATGGCCATTTTACTTATCAGTGAAGAAGTCAGTCAGCATGCAAATTCTCCCGCCCACATATCTGTTGTCCACTCCAGTTTAGAGAGAAAAAGGTTGTGTTATCCGTAGTGGGATGTGCATTTGACCAAACAGAAAGACGGGAGAATCCCGCTGGCGGCGGCAGTGGGACCTGTTCATAAGAAGAATCCCACGGGAATCGTTATCGCCCTTGCTTGTTCAAAGCGACTGGAATCTTTTGGACAGCCTGTAACGTAACATCCGATTGAATCAGGGTCTACAGTCACACCCCCTTTACCACGGTGCGCCATGGTATTAACCCTATTAAGTCGGTAGTCAACAAAAGTAAGCGTCTTCGTAGGCGGTGAGCTGTATTCATGAGGCCCAGTCCCACTAGTAACTGGATTAGATTCACCTCCTCTTATAACTGGATGAGATTCTTCTCCTTTACACAACCAGACAACTGAATTGGAGCCCTGCAACCAAAAGGTTGGAACCAATTTCTAAAATTTTGTATCGTCATGAAGAAAGGAGTTCAAATACATAGTTTTTTCACTGTTACTTGTGTATTTCCGCATTTTTTTGTAATGGAGTGTAGAGTATGATTCCAAACTACACGTTTTTTCACAGAAGCACCATCAATCATGGAAATATCTGTCATGTGTTTTTGTTTTTGTTTTTCTCTTTGGGTGTGCCAACGGCTTGAGGACCCTAGAACCTAGAGACCGTTTGTATTGGTATTGTGGTTGGCACGGAATGGTTTTGAAAAAGTTTATAAATGTGAAAATAGTAAGATATATAAAACTGGGATTTGGAAGAGTTAGCTGATCTGTCAAAGAAAATAGTTGGTCTTCTGAGAGTGTTTCTTGAAAGGTTAGATTTTGAAACTGGTTGTGTGGCAACATTTTACTAAGTATGCACAGGAATTATGGACTTGGGAAGTTTAAAGGCTCTGATCTAATTGTTGTTGTTTACTTGGGAAGTTTAAAGGCTGATCTGATTGGTGTTGTTTGCTGTGAATAGGTGGTGTAGCGGAGATGGATGCCTCTGATCGCAATCATTCGGAGTTAGAAATGGGTGGAGGACCGATCAAGCGGACCAGGAATGGTGAGAAGGAGTCAGAGAGTCTTGATAGGGATAGTGCATGGGTGGAGAAAAATGAAGAAGATGAGAAGGATTTGAGTATAGAAAAGTTGTTTGAGAGCAAGAAGGTGCCTCCCTGGTGGGAGCAGATCACATTTAGAGGAATGTTTGTGAGCATGATGATGGGTGTCATGTTTAGTGTAATTGTCATGAAATTAAACCTCACTACAGGGATCATTCCTTCTCTGAATGTTTCTGCTGGCTTGATGGGATTCTTCTTTATTAGAACATGGACAAAAATGTTGGAAAAAGTGGGGTTATTGAGAACTCCATTCACAAGACAAGAGAATACTGTTATTCAGACTTGCGTTGTTGCTTGCTATGGCATCGCATTCAGTGGTATGTCTCAATTGCTAAACCTTGTCGATTTATAGTTATGTTATGCTGTGATTTGGGTTATGAATATCATTTTCAGAATTGTGTCATATTTTTAATTCTCGGGTCATTCCTTGTATGACCCATTTCTAATTATTAATCATTTCTTATGTTTTGTAGGAGGATTTGGCTCATACCTCTTGGGTATGAGTAGAAAGATCTATGAAAAGTCAGGAGGTAGCGCTACTCCAGGGAATTCCCCCACTGACATAAAGGACCCTAGTCTTAGCTGGATAATAGGTTTTCTATTCACTGTTAGTTTTACGGGTTTACTTGCTGTGGTGCCCCTAAGAAAGGTAATACAGCTTCATCTGAAATTGTAACAGGAGATAATTAGTTTGGGTTTGGATTTGACTTTGAAGGTCGTATATTTGTTTTTATACTTGCAGATAATGGTGATAGATTACAAGTTAACTTATCCCAGTGGCACAGCAACTGCTATCCTCATCAATGGATTCCATACACCGCAAGGTGACAAAGTGGCCAAGTAAGATTATCATTTTTTTTTAAGGTGGCAATCAGTTACTGTGTATTTGTTATTTATTAAATTGAGAGAACTTTGTTTAGGAAATGTTGTCTGCTTCTCAAATACTTTTTCCTGTAGAGAGAAATTGAATGAATAATTTTCAGTATGAAGCTGTCTAAATGGTGGATCTAAACCCAAAGCAGCCATAGACCCTTAGAGAAGATAGATCAGAGATACGTACCCAAAAATAATATTGCAGACAAGGCAGTAAGCACAATTTAAGGCACCTTAAATGTTTGATAACATCACACTTTTCCCCCAAACAAAGTAGGGATCTTCAACCAAGAGAAGTATACAGAACCCAAAAAGGGAGTTTTCCCCTTATAAAAGTGTTTTAGGGCTCAATTACACGGCAAAAAAAATCAAAATAATATAATATCTATAGAAGGAATAAATCATACTCGTCCATAGAAGAGGATGGCATGGACTAATAAGGCTTTGGAAATTCCTAAAGGAACCCAGTGAAGTAGTAGATGCTGATAAAGAAAGTCTCTAGTCTTAGGGTCGAAGAATCCTGGTACATATAGGTGGCCAGAGAATCCCTAGTACAAGTCAAGAAGCTGTAGTCTGCAGATATGATGGAAAGATACAAGAGAAGCTGTAGTCTGTAGCTAAGCTGGAAAGTTACCAGATGGGTAGATCTTGACCATCTAGTTACCTTGGGTACAATATAATCATATTAGTGATCCATGGTCCCCTTGCACTTAAAATCTAACTTGGCTAGTCACTTTACTAACTTATCTATGATTTTGGAGATGATATTAAATTGGAGCTGATGAAAATAAGAATGATCTACTTAATGTTCTGATTGTCCAGTCTGGATGCTGGCTCGTAAATAGGTTTTTGCTATTCTGCTTTATTATAATATACATAATAATCTTGTTCTAGAGTATTGTCTTTTTGAAGTCTAGCTAATTTGTGGGGATAAATGGGGATGAAAATTAACATGTTATCTGAGCAAGCTTGTAAGGACCTTGGGTTTAGATTTACAAGTGAGAATGAACTGAATGTTGCAGGAAGCAAGTGAAGGCCCTTGGAAAGTATTTTGGATTCAGCTTTCTCTGGGGATTTTTTCAGTGGTTTTTTACTGCAGGAGATAACTGTGGTTTTGTAAGCTTTCCTACATTAGGATTGAAAGCTTACGAGCAAAAGTAAGTATTAGAAACATCATTTATCATTTCATTTTCATTTCTCGTGTAGCTAAATATTGAAGAATAGAATGGCTATTGTTGTTTTATTTATTAATTATGGCACCGTGTACTGCAGATTTTATTTTGATTTCAGCATGACATACGTTGGAGCTGGGATGATCTGTCCTCATCTTGTAAATTTGTCTTTGTTGTTGGGAGCAGTCATGTCTTGGGGTCTCATGTGGCCTCTAATTAAGAACAACAAAGGAGACTGGTATACTGCTGATGATGCGAGCATGAAGGGCCTTAAAGGCTATCAGGTGTGCAGAACATGCTTACACAGCGCTATTCAATATACATTTTTTTATTTTTTTTTGTATATTTGTGCAAGTAATTCTATTTAGATCTAACATTAGACTGGATTGAATCTAAGAATCAGCACGATTAGATTTCTGATATATTGTAAAAGTTCCCTGACCTTGATGTAGGACTACTTCTCAGAATACCCGATAGCATTGCTTTTGACTACAAACATGATCATGCCATCAAGGATTATTCCTCAAGCCCCCTGTATCTATGGATCCCAAGGAGGCTGATAATTCTGCAACTCCGATGTGTTCCTTGGAACTTGAAAATTACCTAGAATATCTTACTAAAAATAGGAGTACCTTAGGATGTTTAACTGTCGTGTGCCATGTAGGAAAGCATGTATATAGTCCACACTTTAGATGTGATATAAATGTCACAATTATTAAAGTACCTGAAATTTCCAACATACTGAAGCCATTATGCTCCAGAAACGTTATTGACCTGAAAATATGATGTGAATTGAACCATATGACTGCAAAACCACTTCAATTTAACTTGTATAAATTCAGGAAGGTTCCTCCATATTAGCGATAATTTTTTATCAAGAACATTCTTAAAAATCGGTTGTTTGAACAAGCTGTTGAGATTGAATGACATCCTCGCTGTATGTCCTTGTACTCAACTTTTTACATGATTATCTTCTCAACTGTTCTTTATGCAACATACTTATCATTTATCTTTTATTATTTTACATGATTATCTTTTCAACTGTATTATGATTATCTTGTAGGTACTGTATGCTGTTCTTCAGACCTAACCTTATTTTAGTCGTTATTTATTTGAACACAGTATATTGTCATATCTACTTATTACATTTTTTCTCAAACAGGTTTTCATATCCATTGCTCTTATTTTGGGGGATGGACTCTACAATTTTATAAAAATCCTATACATAACTCTAAGCACTATGTATGGTGAATGGAAGAAGAAGAAAATAGCTCAGACAGAGATTCCTGTAGTGTCAACCAATAACTTTGAGCAACAAACAGTGGAAGCAGTGTCATATGATGAGCAGCGGAGAAACGACATGTTTATGAAGGACAGTATTCCTCTGTGGGTTGCAGGATCTGCATACGTTGCTCTGGCTGCCATAGCCATGGGGGTTATCCCAAAGATCTTTCCTCCTGTGAAATGGTACTTTGTCTTAGTAGCCTACACATTTGCACCAGTGCTTGGTTTTTGTAATGCTTATGGATGTGGACTCACGGATTGGAGCTTGGCCTCCACTTATGGAAAATTAGCACTGTTCATCTTTGGAGCTTGGGCAGGGAAGGACGATGGCGGAGTAATTGCGGGTTTAGCTGCATGTGGTGTAATGATGTCTATAGTCACCACAGCTTCAGATTTGATGCAGGATTTCAAGACTGGATACCTAACACTCTCATCTCCGAGATCTATGTTTGTTAGTCAAGTGATCGGAACAGCAATGGGATGCGTAATTGCACCTTGCACCTTCTGGCTATTTTACAAGGCTTTCGATGTGGGAGGTGACGGAGAATACCCAGCTCCATACGGAGAGATTTACAGAAACATGGCCATTTTGGGGGTTGAAGGATTTGGAGCCCTTCCTAAACACTGTCTTACTCTTTGTTATTGTTTCTTTGCATTCGCCGGTGTAGTCAATCTTATCAGAGACCGTGTGCCAAAGAAAGTATCTCAATATATTCCTCTTCCAATGGCCATGGCTATACCCTTCTACCTTGGGGGTTACTTTGCAATTGATATGTGTGTGGGCACTACCATAGTATTTATATGGCAGAGAATAAACCGCAAGAGCGCTGATATCCTAGTTCCTGCTGTGGCTTCTGGTCTCATATGTGGAGATGGCATATGGACTCTACCGTCCTCTATTCTTGCTCTTGCTAAAGTCAACCCTCCTATCTGCATGAAATTCCTGTCCAGAAAACAAAATGTTCTGGTTGATAAATTTCTAGGAAACTAAGTGGGAAGCAATTCAATATTACAGAATTCAAAGTGTGATCTAGGTATGTATATAAATATATATAATTAAAATAGAAGCACTGGATTTCGTCCTTATAGCTCCTCCAAGGGAAAGCCTTCTGTTGACAATTGTAATATGGTTTAAAAACTTTCAAGAAAAAGTACTTTGGTTGTGTTGATTTCGTACTTTGGTTGGTTTAATAAATATATATAATATGGTAACAGGTGACAAATAACAAGAAGCAACAGTTCGTTGGATAAGAGTTCTAAGTGTTGTGTTTCCACTTTGTTTTCTGTTTAAAGAATGAGATCCACCTCAAATCAGGAAATTTTATATACCAGTCTCAAATGCTCTACTCGAACATGATTTAGAATAAACAGACAAAAGAAACACGAAAGGAGACAACTCAAGTATTTGGCATGTATGGTAAGCCTGTAGCAATCAAACAAGACTGCAGGGCAAAATGGCTGTTTACACAAGGCCACCAGTACTCAGTTATTGAGATTCCATTTGAAGATCAATCTTCATTGCATACCAAACGTGTTAATATGTCACTGATATTCCATTTTAGATGTGTTAATTTGTTGTTTTAACTTTAAGGGCTTGATTTTGCCAATTCGCTCTGAAATTTGCGGTTTTCAAGTATGCTAGCCTCATGCAGATTATGATTTGATTTTAAACTCTGAACATTCTTTTTATGGTCAAAATTTCCGGTGTTGTGGACAAAGATATATTTTTGAAAATGGACTATATTTAAAAGATGAATAGGAAAATCTGTGGGATGAATTAAGAGACCTCGTGTTTAATCATATAAAGTCATCCTAGATCTAAATGTGGCGTCAAAGCTGTATTAAAAGATAGGGGGGAAAGGCTGTTTGGATAAAACCAGTTTCAAGCTAAATTCTTTCATTTCAGGTAGATAATATTACATACCTGTATAATCACCTGCAGCAATTGTTGAAAAGGAAATGCCTTTGTTTTTCACTACCTTTTGATAACTTTCATGGCATTACCAGCTTTGAATGCCTTTAATTTGGTATGAAGTCTGGACTAACACGTTTATGCTGCAAAGCTGGTAGCGCCATGCGAGTTTTCAAAGGTTAGTGAAGAACAGAGACATTTCGTTTTCAACAATTGCTGCAAGTCATTATACAGATACCTTCCCTATAATCACCTGCAGCAATTGTTGAAAAAGGAATGTCTTTATTCTTCACTAGAATTTGAAAACTTGTATGGCGTTACCAGCTTTGAATGCCTCTAACGTGTTAGTCCAGACTCAATACCAGAAGGTCAGAGTAACGTGTTGTTAAACATATTTTGGATCTGATATTATCATATTTCCAAGCAATTTGTAAAAGATTTCATGAAAGCATAAAAGCCTAAACAAAACGGTACTAAACTTGAAACCAGTAATCAAAGTCACCAAATTCAAGGTTATCACAACGCCATACGATCATCCTTTGTAATGTACTAGGTGAAGTTCAGGTTAATGGTATTACAGCACCATGCGTCCATCTTTTATAATGTTGTAGCAAATGAAAACACAATGAGTTGTAGTCAATAGTGGCATAGTGTGATGGTTAAGTTGTGGTGTTGTTCTTGCTATCAAGGTTCAAACCCCACTGAGGTGTTATCCTTGAAAGTTTATATTGAAGATGAGGTCCTTTGTTTGTGACCTCATCAGTTCATAGTGTTGGACTAATCGCCAACATTTCCCTTTGGATTCAAAACATGGACTAACCGCCTCCCGTGGATCCGTTTGTATTAGGCATTAACAGGTCGATCTTTTTGGCGCAACAACAAATGGTATCAAAGACGTGGTCGTGAGTTCGAATCCCCTCGGGGTGTTGAGGGGGGGATTGTTAGACTAATTGACATCATCTCTCTTTGGATTCAGGACATGGACTAACCACCTCTCATGGATCTGTTTATCTCTGGTGTTTGTATCGAGCGTTAACAGGTCGATCTTTTGGCGCAATGGCAAACATGTTCCAACACATAGTTTTGAGTAAAAAGCATTTACCCCTTGAAAAAAGAAAACAAAGAAAATATGATGTCTTGTGAACAAAACTTTTTAAATGGATAAGCAATGCCCACATTCTATCCCATACAACAAAGTTCTTTATAAATTAAGTCTACTCCTACTTCAATAATAATCATTTATTATGGGAAAAAGAGTTGTAATGATACAACGAGAACTATGACATAAGAGGTGGGAAGAACTAGTTTTTGCATTTTTGGAAGGGTTGGAAAAACTCTAGGAAGATGTAACACCCCCTTTTTAATTCTTTTAGTTTCAAGACCTAACTCACAAAATGTAAACTTGCACAATTGATTTTTAATAAGAATTTCTGATTTTTAACTTGTTGATTTAATAATTGCTGTCAAAATTAAATTGATTAAATTGCTTTTGATGCTCAAAAATTGCTCAAACTTATATCAAGTATCATTTTATGTAGTATTGTCATTTTTCTTCAAGTCTATAGCAGTTTGATGCCCTTGGTAAATAATTTATTAATCTACTTGACTCATGGGTTTTGTCCACAAATTCGGCAAGGAAAATAAAAAGGTTTTCACCCTTTAATTTATGTCATGAGAGGTTTTGTTCTTAGATTAAATGAACTGGAGTTATATGCTCCAAAGGAGTAATAATCAGATGATAAAAGATGCACTCTTCACACAATCCTTACTTCTTGTTTGGTGTTTGGTGTTACTTGTATATCTTTTTCCTTCAATTGTCATGATTCTTCACATGCTCCTTGACTTTTGATTAAATTAATCTTTAATTTCATATTTTATAATTATATCATATTTTATATATTTTAATTTAATATTATTATTATCCCATTTCAAAAAGGGGACATTATAGTCCACCTTTCACAAGAATCACAAACTAGGATACTTAGAATTTATTCTTCACTTGATTAAATCTTTTTGAAGATATAGGGATCCCAAAATAATCTTGGAAATATTATGAATCTCTCTAATAATGTAGTGTATTTCGTTAATTGTCTATATATTATTAAGTCTTGTTGAACAACTTTGTCTTTCTTGTCTTCAAACAATTTTGCTTGATAATTCATATTGTCTTGCAAGACTTCCTTTATTTTTTGTAATAGAAATCTTATATCCATGAGCTCTTTTCTGTGTGTTTCTAAACACATTTGAAAATCCTTATTCTTTTCCAAATGCGCTTGCATAGTTTTAGACTTGTCATTTTTCCATTTTATAGAAATGGAATATTGCCAAATATTGTTTATCCAGTTTAGAAAGGTTCTAGTTAATGTTTTCCTTTGAATCTTCAACACTGCTTTGATCCTCAAGAGATCACTTGGACTCCATGTGCTAAAATAGTTTGGAAATTGAAATAAAGAGTTCACATGCCTTATGGTGTAAGTTGTATCCCTTACTTTATCACCCATCTTTGCATGTTTTAAAAGGTGATAAAAGTTTTGTACGACATAGGAAGCACCAAGTGTGAAATATTCTCATACCTTAGGCATGCGAATAAAATGCTCATCCTCATTTGCCGAATTTTTTTGTTGAAATTGTAACAACTGCCCCTCAGTTGTTACCAATTTTTTTTTCCTACAAACAATTTAGAACAAATACCAAACTTAATTGATTGAGCATCTTCCATGTAGCTTAGAAGTGTTAACTTCAAAACTTATTCATTTACCATGGTGACATCAACACGACATCACCACTTATATACTTACACATAGGAGTGGTAACTTTCAAGTTGAAGGCCATTCCTAGACCTAGACCTAAGCCCAAGGGTTCATTCTTGATGACCCTGCCTATGTATCCCTTCATAGGAAATCAAAAGCTCCGTAGTTCACCCACCAAGGTCAAAGAGTTCATTTTGTCCTCTTGTATGAGATCTTTAATCTTACCTTTAAACCATGACTATTTATTAAGTGTAAGCTATCAACTTAGCCCATTGTAATATAATGATATCAAATCACCATCAAGTGTTGGTTCCATACCAAACATTACCAATTAGTAGTGTGCAAACATGCACAAATACACAAGGGTCATTTCATTTCATAATCCCCCAATTCCCATAGAGAGTGACTCAAGTATACATCACATATACACAAGGTGACTAGCTCATACACATCACTTATACATAGTGATTAGCTCCAACATACGTCACATATACACAGTGACTAGCTCCAACATATGTCATATATACACAATGACTAGCTCCAACATACGTCACATATACATAGTGACTAGCTCCAACACATGTCACATATACACAAGGTGACTAGCTCCATCATACATCATAAATACTCAATGACTAGCTTCAACATGTGTCACATATACACAATGACTATCTTGAGCATACATCACATATATATACAAGGTGAATAGCTCATATACATCACAAGTACAATAGTGACGAGCTCATATGTACATCACATCATAATGGTGACTAGCTCATGTGTACATCACAGTACATTAGTGATGGGCTCATATGTAGGCATCACAACAATGCCTAGCTCATGCATACATCACAAGTATATTACTGACAGGCTCATATGTACATCACATCACAACAATGACTAGCTCAAGCATACATCACCTATATCCAGTGTGAAAATCTACACAATACATCACGTGTTCACATAAGGAACAATAGGTAAAGTGGAAATGGATGCAACATTGCATGCATCAACCCACTATCTAACTCACAATCATGTAAGCCTACTATGACAACAATCAAGCATCTCATATTACTCGATATTGTCACTAGAAAGGGCACCAATATATCAATGCACACAACCCTAGGCCAAATTTACACAAGTACATAGAGAGGCATTAGTGTTTAAATACACCCAATTACATAGGTTCATAGCAATTCATGATCCCGAGGAGTTACCTACCCTTGATAATCTAAGATACCACTTTCCACATTAGGATAGGCCAAAACAATAATATGAGGTCGGTCCAATTTTTGCCTACCTATTCTTCATTAGAAACTCTCTTCCTGGAAGTCCATTGGATGAGTAAGCAACCAGGGATGTCCATCACTTGCATAGTATGCTCCTTAACTATTATCAATCTTGAGCATCATAGTATTGCTCCTTGACTATTGTCAATCTCAAGTTTCATAGTATTGCTCTTTGACTACTATCAATCTCTAGCATCATAGTATTGCTCCTTGACCACTACCAACCTTTAGCATCATAGTATTGCTCCTTGACTACTGTCAAGCTCAAGCATCATAGTATTGCTCCTTGAATCATGCTTAGCACTATAACTGGAAGATAGATTTCTAATTAGGAGTAGGTAGATTACAATCAACTGATTTAGTAGCTTATACATAGTCATATAAGTTTGAGGTTAATTTTCACAAAATATAAAATAAATCACCTAGAACCAACATGTAACCATGACCAAGTAGTCAAATCCATTCTTTCATTCAACTTACTATTCAAAAAACACATTATGTATTAAATACAAGTTATCAAGTTTTCTTAACTGTTTCATAACCATCTAATACCTATTTCGGCCTCATCTAAAGCCTAATGAAGAGAGAAGGTCAAACCAATTAGAAACAACCCCAAAATCTGGGAGTTATCCCTCCTAGATCCTCCCCTTATGAACTTGAGGTCATAGAGGCATCCTTCACCCAAGGACAACCTACGTACCCTCTTCCAAATAGATTAAAGTCACACATAGTTCTCCTCACAAGGTTTCTTAAAGGGCACCTACACACAAGTTCCCATAACCCATGGTTTTATTAATTACTATATCTATAGTGTCATAAAATTGTACCCCATGGCAATTTCACACATGCGCATCCACCCCGCTGCATTAATGATGAAAACCTATCAGTCAAAATTTCATGATTCCAACTTCATAGGGGACAATGATAAAGCGCTAACTATCTGAATACCTCATTCTTGCAAAGTTTTGAGCAAGACAACTATGTGACATGCAGACGTATGTGCAACACACTAGCCTCCCCAAACTTTTTGAGATTCAAATGAGAATATTTTGTGTCCCCTGCCTATGACATGTGTCATTGTTGCAACAACACAGATGTAGCGGCTCTTCCCACCCATGCAACCTCATAAAACTCCTCTTTTCACTCTCATTCTCATTCATTCTCACTCTCTACCCTTTCATTCTCTCTTCTACATATTTTCTCATTCTCTCTTGCTCTTCGTAGCGAAGCTTTGTCAGATTCTTATCAAATCACCAGTCAAGGATCTCTTGCAAGCTAGCACGTTACACCTATCAAGCCAAGAGAGGGTCCATGAGCTATTGGTAATTCTCTCTTATCTATTTGTCTTGTCTATTTGTCTCATCTACTTTATTCATGATACGAGTTCTCCACAATGAGGTTTTTTTCTATTACACATCTTTACATTTAATGTCTTCTTGTCTATCTCTATCTATATGGTTTCTCATGGAGGTGGAAACACCAAAATGGGGGTTTGACTGAGGCAAGCCCTAAAACAACCCCAACATTTTTTCCCCTTCATCTTGTGTATAGATGTACAAATTTGAGGAGCTAGACATTGTAGACTTAAGGTTTTTAATCTTTGTTTTGACAAGGACAATAACACAAGGCACAGATGTCCCTATGGCACATTATTTTATGTGGTCGAGGCTTAACCATCCTAAGGCTGAAAACTGAGAGTTCTTTAGTTTCAATTTCTATAAATCATAGATCATAATTCTACCCTTATTTTCTATTATTAAGCAATCTTACCATTTTTGTCTTTGATAGTTTAGCCTTCATTTAATCAAGTTGTACAAATATTCTCTTTACTTTTTATCTTGTCACCTGAGTTTTATTCTTTGAGGTAATCAAGGGTTATTTTCTCCTTGAAGACTCTCCTCTTCTTGAGTCTCGAGAGTAGCGAATCCCCTACTTTACATTTTGGTGAACCCAATGTGAACCAAATCATGTCGGATCTTTTTCTTCAAAATTTTAATGCTTTTGATAATGCATTCTCTAAACAAAATTTCAATATATTGGATGATGCCCTAGATGATTTCTTAGAGGTGTCTCTTTCTATCCGAAGATCTAATAAGAAAATTTCTTCATCAAAACCTTCTCCTTCTTCACAAGTTAAAGAGTATGTGAATGTGGTTGTAATCTTTACCGCCTCTCAAAGGCCTAAGAGGCCAGTCATTTATGTGACTCTGACTAACCCATCTCATAAAATAATTCACTCTATTCATGGGGTTGTTGTATTGGGAGTACAAAGTAGATCCTATCCACCTAGACATTCTGGCAATCTCATTCACCTTTTTTAAGAAAGTTGATTGTCCTCCTACTAAGGAAGATGATCATGCTCCTACTAAGGAGGATAATCATGCTTTTGTTAAGGAGGCTAGTGTTTTTGTTCTCTCTAAGAAGGATGGTTATGTTATTGTAAAGGAGTGTGATACTTATAGTTGGGATTAGGCTCTTTACACTGATCATCCTTCTTTCCAGGAATTGCAAACACGTTACGGTCCATGTTTCAATCTATTTTCTAAATATAGTTATGAAGCTAAAGGTTGTGGACATAACAAACAAGGTATTAAAGTCCCCTTAGAGGTTGATCCTCATAATTATAAGATTGGACTTGGATACTGTCACATCAAGTATAAGGTGAAACCATGGTTGAATGTCAACGTGATTTCCGTCGAACCTCCTCTTAAATTAATTTATCTTCAATTTATGGAAAATAAGGTAGACTCCATCGAAGTTCCTCTAGATGTTTTCTCTTTGGAGGAAGCGCTATAAGAATTCTTAGGTTCCTACTCTCACTTACCTTCTTATCACCATAAGTGATGATTCTCATATTGCTTAAACACGCATGCATATTTTGGAGAATTTGTTATGAGTGTTGTTGAGGATGCTTATTTATCTAATGTGGATGATAGTACTCTTGCACCTCATCCTGAGGACCATAGTACTCTCCTTAAAGGCGATACTTTTGATGTACTCATGCATTATAAATCTTCTAAAATTTTGATTTAAGTTTGGAAAATGCCTTTCTTCAAAAGAGTCTAAACAACATGTTGATTTGTTGCATTCTCGTCTTGATATTTTCGCTTGTTCATATGAGGACATGCTTTGTATTGATGAATTTTTGGTAGTTCATAATATCATTATATGTCCTGATGCCAAGCCTGTTAAACAAAAGATTCATAAAATGAATCCCAAGGTTTCTTTATTAGTCAAGGCTGAGATAGAAAAGCTTTCAAAAGTTGGTTTTATCCATCCTATTGACTATTCACCTTGGATATCGAATATAGTTGTCGTTAGTAAACCTAATGGCTATATTCATATATGCATAGCCATGATCTCAATAAGGCTTCTCTTAAGGATGATTTTTTGTTGCCTAATATCGATATGATTTTGGACTCAACTGTAGGTCATGCCTTATTGTCTTTTATGGATGGACTCTCAGGCTATAATCAAATTTGTATTAACCCACAAGAACAGTATAAGACAGTAGATCCTGCTCAAGGAAATGATTCTTTATCTCTTGTTTCCAGGACAAATAGTTCTCTGAAGTTAGTTTGACAATAGAAGGATGGAAATAATTTTTAAGAGACATGCTTAATGCCACAATGAATGGAACTTTATCTTAGTTTGTGATTACAAATTGCATGTATAATCCCCCCAAGATTGATACAAAAAGTCACTTTAAGTCAATGCAAAAAGAGACATCAAGAGACACCACCTCTTTCCACTTAGTCTTAAAAATAACCCCCCCAAGATATTATAATGTTGGAACTTTATAGTTCAGTTCAATTACAGAGCCTTTTCTAAGATACAATGATCAATGGGCTCAAAATAGCCAAAATTATAAATTCTGATACAAAATGAACTTGAGAAAAAATCTGGAAAAATTGTCCTTATAACTATGTAGTGATCTTCAATACCTTTCCAATGCTTATTCATTTTTTGAAAATCGGAGCACCGGGGTGAAAGTTATGGCTTGTTGAAGAAATTAGAAACAAATAGCTTCAACCTGAAATATCTGGTACAAAATGGAAAAAAAATATTTTTAATACCTCTATGGATGGAAAGTTCTCGTCTCCAGCTTTTCAACGATATCTCATTTTTGAAAAACCAATATCCTAGCGAAAATTTATGCAAATTTGAAAAAAAGGCCCAATTTGGCCTATAGAGGGAGCCCTGGTGGCACTCTGAGTGGCGTCGCTTGCTCTAGTGGTCATTGGGCGGCGGAGCGATTGTGCAAGGGCGGCGGTTAGAATTGACCACTAGCGGTCAGATCCTAACACCTAATGGTTTTGATTAATGCAGGCAGTTTAAAAGACTAAACTGCCTGCTAGCAGTTCTCCTCCTGTTGCTTAGCAGCTTGTGGTGCCCTAGTGGCTTTACTGCATGTGGCTTCGGTCACGGGTAGTTAAGCAAGCCACGTGAGCTTTATAAGCGCCAAGGATTTATTCAAGCATTTAATTTTTTTTTTTAAATTAAAAAAAGGATTGTTGAATTTAAAAATTTGCAATTTTTTTTAATAAACTCATAGTACGAACCTACGCAGATGCAACTTGGGGTTTGTGTGGCTTTCTAGGTAAAAAACATTTGCCCCAAAAACAACTTTCGCCAAATATAGACAAAATTTGTCTCCTCAACCTCTTGAATGCAATGGCAAGGTCTTTTTTGGCTGAAAATGATCTTGGAAAAACCTGTTCACCAGATCAAAGCTTCAAACCCTCATTTGTAACTTTGTCAAATGATCTCCAATTTGGAGGAAACAAAAGTCAATCTTGACTTTTTTGAGCCTTCTAGATGCATTGGAACAGTAAAAAATGTTGCCAGTATAACCAGAAATGTTGCAATCACTTAGATCTCACAAAACATATATGCAATGGTTACTAGATATTTGCAAATCCTTTTTGATTCTCGAGATTGTTCAAAACGCAAGAGAAGAGCATACGATAATTTACAAGATATTACAAGAAACTCAAGCTCTCAATTAGGAATCTGCGAACTTAGATTTCTTAAAACAAAAGCTTTGATACCATGTTAGAAATCTAAAATAGATTAAATAATTGAAGGAACTTTTTAAGAAAATCAAAGTTGCATAAACTGGAAAAACATAAGAATGCAAACCAAGACTCTGAGAGATTATGCAATGTCGATATGATAGAATTGCATTAAGAGCTTTCAAGCTGAATAATTAATGAATGTAAAGAGTGCAAGAAGATTACAAATACAACCTAGGTAGTGAGTTTATATAGAACTAAGGAGAGGATGTAGGTGGCAAATCCAACCAATAGGAATCAACCACAAAAAGTGGAGGATGCCACCAAAAGTGGAAAGTGTTCCACCCTTTAATGAATGAGACACCACATCACTTATCTCCTAGTAATAAACGCACTTTATTATCCTAAGCAATCTTAATAAAAGTGTAGGAAAAAACTAGGACTAAGGGAAAATAAATTAACCCACTAGGAAATAAAAACCTACACCAACATGTTCACAAAGTATAGGAAAAAACTATGGACTTAGACATACAAGTACACTCCTTGACAATGAGTATGTTGCCACACCAAGTCAATATGCCTATGAGGAATGAAGGACTCAAGGGATGGTACAGTAAGGAACTAGAAGACTTATCATTGGAGATTGTGTCACAATTGTTCACAAAATATGTCACTAGGAAGTGAGATGGACATGTGGCAAGCATTGAATATCAAGAGTGAAGTAACTCAAAGAGTAATTAGGTGGCTTCAAAGACCACCTAGTAATGAAATTTAAAATTTTGTGTTTACAAATACACTTATGATGAGAAATCATGTCACTATTGATCATTGCAATGGTAAAATTATCTAGATGGTGAGAATAAATTGCTAGTGCGGGGAAATTTACTTGGATCTATTGGAGGACCATCAATCCCTATAATGTTATTATGTGCATGGAGCATTATTGATTCTCCCATTGATTTCTATTGCACTTTGGCACTCCACTAGCTAGGGACTTGTCTAGGTCTAAGTAGGAATGTCAATCACAAGCCCTACATTTAGGTTATAGAACGTCTCAATAGTAATAATAATATTTTTTCAAGGCTTTGGCCTAGAGGTAGGTGTGAGATGGGGATGAAGCAAGATGGAGTGGTTTAGTCAAGTGGAATGTTGGTTTGAGAACGATAGGTGTGGTTTAGTCAAGATGCTTGGGGAGAAGTGTTATAATAGACTGTAGAGAAAAATATATTTTTTGGATAATGAAGCAAACTTTCTCTTTTATTTGTGTTCCCACCTACTTTCTAGACTTGTTTCTCTTGCCTATGAAGAAATATCAAGTTTGATCCCAACATCTATACACTGGGTAGTATATAAATCAAGAAGTAGGTTAAAGATCTTGTTGAAATCTAGTTAATTTCAACCCTATTAGTTCCTTCAATGATAGATTGTAATGGGGAAAGACCAGTATAATAAAAAATGTGTTTAGTTGAATAGTTTTGAATGGGTCTTTAGAAATTAAATCTTGTTGAATGGAAAAAGGTATGAGGCGGAGATGGTACCCCGAACGACTTTGACATAATGAATACCCCTCAATCCTTAATTCTCAAATGAAGAGATTTCATCTTACGAAGTATACTCTGATTTCACGTAGCTAAAGAATTAAAAGACTTGAAACAAATACAACACATCCTAATATGTAATTTCATAATAGGTGCTCATTAAATATTCAAGGCATCAGGGTAAAAAGAGATTAATCCTAACACTATGTGTGTTGATTGGACTTTGATTGTCCCCACACACTTTGGACCGGACCTTGAGAGATTTATGGAGACCCTCATATCTCTCCATTCCCACATGATCATGTTATGTATTTTCTCATTCTCATTCCCCTTGATGGCACAAATAACACACTTTGATGATGATACTTTAGAGGAGCTTGAGTATATCATAGGTTATGCATGTTCTAATGGTTCAAAGACTTGTCTCCTTGATCCCACTCCTATTGAGATCACATCTCCATCTTTTGTTTATCCTAATGAGATTAGTATAACACCCAGTAATTCAATGCAGTGGGACATTCATCACCTTCCAAACATAGCTACTTGGGATTCATATTCATCAGACATATCATCATTCTTTTAGAATTCATGGCCATTATGGTATTCCTCTTGTTGGCTTTGACAATGGTGGCATCATTGTTCTAAATTAATCTCTTAATAGGGAAATCTCCTTATTCCACAATGAGACATTTCTTAAAGTGTTAGTGTTTGAGGAAGATTAGCTAATGGATTTTTTTCACCTTTTTCACGATCGTGGACATTGGTTTGTGGCCCAAGGTTCTATAAATTTCGTTACTATTCATGTGATCTAACATTTTGGAGTCACGACCATGTTTTTCATGACCATTATGGTATTCCTCTTGTTGGCTTTGACAATGGTGGCATCATTGTTCTAAATTAATCTCTTAAAGGCAACTAGCTAGTCTTTTGGAATGTTACACTTAGGGGGTATTCAAGATATCTTAAGGTGACTATACAATCTTGTTTTATCTCTTCTATCATATCATCATACAAAAATCAAACATTTTATTTTTAAATCTTAAATTCAACTATAGGGATGGAACTAGGAGTGATATAGAAAAGCTCATATCTCTTCTAGAAACATCATGTCTACTTAGAGATGTCAAAAAGGTTTATACAAGTTTAGTTTCCCAATCTTCAATTTTATCTTGGGATAACCTTTAATATTAGAAGTCTGAAACCTAGCAGGTACAACATGGGTCTTCTCAATGGAGGATATCTAGGTAGCGAAAATGGTTGGTGAGTTTGAGATGCCTACCTTAGCCAAACCATTATGTGGGATGAAAATGTGGGCCTAGGTTGAGTATGTTGGCAACACTGAGGTCAATACTCCTATGAGGAATGGGGGACTCAAGCAATTGGTGGTACAATAAAGAATTAGAAGACTTGCAATTGCGATTTTTCCCACCATTGACAAAGTATGGGATGAAATTATGGACCTAGACGTACAAGTACACTCCTTGAGGTTGATTATGTGTGCAACACAAGGGCCAATATTCCCATGATAAGTGAAGGACTCAAGAGAATGATGGTATAGTAAATAATTAGAAGACTTGAAATTGGGAGTTGTCTCATCATTGTTCACAAAGTATGAGGTCCAAAACTATGGACTTAGACATACAAGTACACTCCTTGAGGTTGAGTATGTCTACACACTAGGTCAATATGCCTATGAGGAATGAAGGACTCAAGGGATGACACAATAAAGAATTAGAAGACCTTTCATTGGAGATTGTCCCACCATTGTTCACACAATATATGCCACTAGGAAGTGAGATGGTCATGCGGCGAGCATTGAATATCAAGAGTGAAGTAATTCAAGGAGCAATTAGGTGGCTTCATAGACCACCTAGTAATGAAATTTGAAACATTATGTTTACAAATACACTCAGGATGAGAAATCACGTCACTATTGATCATTGCAATGGTAAAATGATCTAGATGGCGAGAAGAATTTGCTAATGCGGGGAAAGTTAATAGGATTTGTTAGAGGACCATCAATCCCTATAATGTTATTGTGTGCATGGAGCATTGTTGATTCTCCCATTGATTTCTACTTGCACTTTGGCACTCCACTAGCTAAGGACTTGTCTAGGTCAAAGTGGGAATGTGGATCACAATCCCTACATTCAAGCTATCAAACATCTCAATAGGACTAGTAACTAATGTTGAAGGCTTTGGCCTAGAGATAGGTGTGAGACAAGGATCAAGCAAGAAGGAGTGGTTTACTCAAGTGCAATGTTGGTTTAAGTGATAGGTGTGGTCTAGTCAAGGTGCTTGGGGAGAAGTGTTATAACAAACTATAGAGCAAAATATTTTTTTGGCCAAAGAAGCGAACTTTCTATTTTATGTATGTTCCCAGCTACTTTCTAAAGTTGTTGCTCTTGTCTATGAAGAAATGTCAAGTTTGATCCTGATCACATCTATACACTTGGTTACAAATAAATCGAGAAGTAGGTTAAAGAGCTTGTTGAAGTCTGGTTAATTTCAACCCTAGTAGTTCCTTCAATGATAGATTCTAGTGAGGAAAAATCACTCTAATAAAAATGTGTTTAGTTGAATAATTTATAGATGGACCTTCAAGAATTAAATCTTGTTGAACGGAAAAAAGAATGAAACAAAGATGGTACCTCGAACAACGTTGACATAATGAATACCGCTCAATCTTTAACTCTCAAATGAAGAGATTTCAATCTAAGAAGTAAACTGCTCTCAAATACAGAGATTTCAACCTAAGAAGTAAACTCTGATTTTATGTAGCTAAAGAATTAAAAGACTTGCAATAAATACAACACATCCTAATCTGTAATTTCATAATCGATGCTCATTAAAAAATTTGAGGCATCAGGGTTAAAAAGGGATTTATCTGTCAGAACGCTCCAAGGCCTTCACCGCTTGCCTGAAATCAACAGGCAGGACGTTCATCGAAAGGCAAGTTGCAAGCAACATCCTCAGTATTCGCGCTCTGGCCCGAGAGCCTTACTTCATCTTCCAGATCTGTGCGCTTGTCTGAGTTTGATACGCAGATCAAGTCGTACAACCTTCAGAACAGATCCTGTTCAAGTAAGGTCGTACTTAAAAGTCTTGTTTTCTTCCAATGTCTGAGTTTGATACATACAAGAGGGCGGTTTTGGATTTACGCCGATAACCCTTGCATGCACAGCAACCTTCCTTTAAACTCTTCTCAAATGCAGATATGTGAAAGCACGCCAACGCAAATCTTCTCACTGATTAAAACAATGGCGGGAGGACAACTGGGATGTCTGATGCGTTGTCAATAAATGACCAGAAGCGTTCAGCAGAAACATCTCCCATCAATGAACTGTGATGAGTCATCCTATAGTTGGAAATGCGTACCAGAAAAAGATAAGGAATATTATTTACTTGATCAAATTAAGAAAACTCCACCCAAAATATCTCTTTTGGGATTTAATGCATTCATCTGAAACATATAGAAATGTTATGGGATAAGCTTTGGCTAAAATCAATGTCCCATTGAATGTTACTCTTACAAAGTAGTTACTATTCTCAAGCCATTTTATAAGGATACATCTAAGATTTCATTTTCACCTCATGATTTTCCTCCCTTCCACATCATTCAAGAACATGAATCATTAATCATTGTACATTGTAGTTAAGTATGTTGATGTATGAATCAAATAAAATCTTTAATTTAAATATTTATAATTAGGATGTAATTAAAAGTAATTGTACTAATTTATAAATATTAATTATTAACAATATCAAGTTTGATAATGTCGATCATCAATCTTTTGGTTTTGTTGCTTTACCTATTATTCTAGGATCTATTATATTTGATATTGTCTTCTATTTTATGTAGGGTGTATTAGAATGTAACATTCTCTTGGACCATTCTTAGATACATTCTATGGATGTTGTACCTTCCACACTTCATTAAACTTTGAACTTTGAATTTTATTCATAATAATAGATGTATAATCATGTCTCATGACAATCAATATCAATATTGTCAAGTAGTGGATGAACAAAATATTTTAGTTGGACTCTTAATTCATTGATCACACATACATCACTATTTGGAATCTTTTATAGCTTTCATATCCCCCATGCTAAGAAGGCCCAAGGATGATTGGAGGTACAATAAAGAATCAAAAGACTTGCAGTTGGGAGTTGTCCCGCCATTGTTCAAAAATTATGAGATGAAACTATGAACCTAGACATACAACTACACTCCTTGAGGTTAAGTATGTGGACAACACTAAGGTCAATATTTTCATGAGGAATGAAGGACTCCAAAGACTAATGGTATAGTAAACAATTAGAAGACTTGTAATTGGGAGTTGTCCCACTATTGTTCACAATGTATGGGACAAAACAATTGACCTAGACATGCATATACACTCCTTGAGGTTGAGCATGTTGGCAACACCAAGGTCAATATGCCTATGAGGAATGAAGGAATCAAGAGATTGATAGAAAAATAAAGAATTAGAAGACTTACTATTGGGAATTGTCCTACTGTTATTCACAAAGTATACTAGGAAGCAAGATAGACATGTGGCGAGCATTGAATATCAAAGAATGAAGTAACTCAAGGAACAATTAGGTGGCTTCAAAGACCACCTGGCAGTAATGAAATTTGAAACATTGTGTTTAAAAATACACCTAGGATGAGAAATCATGTCACTATTGATCATTGCAATGGTAAAATTATCTATATGGTGAGAAGAAACTGCAAGTGTAGGGAAAGTTACCTAGATTTGTTGGAGGACCATCAATCCTTACAGTGTTATTGTGCACATGGAGCATTGTTGATTCTCCCATCGATTTCTACTTGCACTTTGGCACTCCACTAGCTAGGGACTTGCCTAGGTCTAAGTGGAAATATGGATAACAATCCCTACATTCAGGCTATCAAACATCTCAATAGGTTTGATAACTACTGCTAAAGGCTTAGGCCTAGAGGTAGGTGTGAGATGGGGATCAATCAAGGAGTGGTTTAGTCAAGTAGAATGTTGGCTTGAGTGATAGGCGTGGTTTATTCAAGGTGCTTGGGGAGAAGTGCTATAACATACTATAAAGCAAAAGGCTTTTTTTGGCAAAAGAAGTGAACTTTATCTTTTATCTATGTTCCTACCTACTTTTTAGACTTGTTGATCTTCCCTACAAATAAATATCAAGTTTGATCATGACATGTATACACTCTAGGATATAGATAAATCAATAAGTATGCTAAGGAGCTTGCTAAAATCTAGTTAACTTCAACCCTAGTAGTTTCTTCAATGATAGATTCTAGTAGGAAAAGACCAAAAATATCAAAAAATTGTTTAGTTAGAATAGTTTGGAATGGGTCTCTAGAGATCAAGATTTTTGTTAAGAGTAAGGAGGGATGAAGCAAAGATAGTATTAGGATTACTTTCACAGAATGTATACATACAACCCTTGGTTTTTAGTCAAAGAGGTTTCAATGAATTATGTGAATTTGATATAAAACCCTCCAACAACAACAACAAAAAATATATGTTTAACATGAAACTTCTAATTTCTCTTATTTAAAGAAATGTGTTTAATAAGAAGCTACAAAGATGGAGTGAAAATTCTACAAAAGAAGGGATAATATGACTATCACAACAATATTATACAAATATAATTTTATGAATGTGAAAAATTATTCTTTAAGTCATGTGATAGACTCCTTGGGGGTTTTCTAACTTTTGGGCACTCCAAGATTTTGGGGGTTTTTCTGCCATTTTGTTCGACCTTTTCCCATTATTTAGTTTAAGTCTTCTAATTTTTAAATCTTTGATATTACATGTAGAATTCAAGCCTTCTAGATACAGTCATGCACTTTTTAGATGCAGATTGCTTGCTTGAACGCTGAGGTTGTGTGCTTACAACCAAACATTGCTAACCAAGATCACCAAGTCTCCTCTTATGGATTTAATTTCCTTGCTTTTCTATGCTTAGTGAAAGACTTTAACATGTTGTAATGCCCATAATTTACATAAGGGAAAAAATGCAACTAATTTTTTTTTTTTAAAACCAATATAATGAAACACTATCATTTAGCAACCATATGTGTGCATGGTACAAATAATGAGCATCAGGTTACGTTGCTTGTGCAACATCATCCCTGACATGAGGCCCGAGAGTTGAGTAAGGGAAGGAAATGCATTCAAGTTTCCTCCAAACATAAGGTTTACTAGTTTCTTAACTACCAACCGAAAGTTGATGTTCACTCTCACATGAATGTTAATGTCTTTGAAAGACTTCCATGGTATGGGTTCTCACATGGGAAAAACGTATGTTTATCATCATCTTTTTACTATTAATCTTGAATTTCTTTTGAATGGGGAAGTGACACTTGTCACTCACCCATTCACCCTCCCAAGCACACTCACCCATGTGTGAGGACTTGGGAGACTTACAAAACAACTTGGAGAAATGGGAATGGAAAGGGACTAGTCCCCATCCCACTTCCCAAAACCTTATTTTTGTCAAACCTCTTTAAGACTTCAAAAAGGGTGCCCAATCATGAAATTGACTCAAAATTTTAAGCTGAAAAGGTACCTAACCCATAGGTACTTGACCTAAAGACCTTAAATCCATAAAAACACTTAAAAAACTTAACTTTTCAACCCCCAAAAAGTGTCATAAAGGTCAAACCCGAGTTTGTCCACTTGGGTGGACAACTCACCATCTAGATGGATTGACATGGCAATAAAAATCAAATTACAGACATTCACAAATAACATCACAAATAAAATACATTACATAATAGAACTATAGTCCCTCCATATGGACTATAGCTCAGTTTCACTGGTTAATTTACTCAGGGTTCCCAAGGCTACCTCTAATTTCCATTGGCCATGGAAAGTGTACCTACACACTTGATGCATACGTTAATCCATCCAATAAATCATATATCAAAACAATTGAATCACCATTTCATATACACAAGTTTCATAATTTCACATAGCATATATATCTCATATCATAACTGGAAAAATCACTAATCACATATCATCCCCAATTCCTTTTATCTTGATTTCAAACTCATCAAATTGCAACATGGTTCATTCACATCACATATTTCATTTGTTCATCATTTAAAAATTCAAATTAAACAACCATAGTAACTAGCATAGAATTAGGTCAATCATCACAGTCAGCTAACTAAGCATGTAGCATAATCATAATCAAATCATCATAAGGACTCAAATTTCTAAATATCATAATCAAATCATCATAAGAACTTAAATATCTAAATGTCATGTCATCAATGGTATCACCAGACATAGTCAATAATAAAACTCAAAACAGTCTAAGTAATAAATGTATCATAGAGGTAGGCTTGACATCCTCCCCCTCTAGGAATGAACTTCCTCCTGGAAGTCCTCAAAGAGGTGGGGATATAAAACCATCAACCGTGAAGCATCTTCCCAAGTAGCAGCAACCTCATCATATCAATCCCATTAGACCCTAACTTGGTCCAGATCTCGACCTCAAAGGGCCAACATTCGTCGAGCCAAAATGTGGATGGGCTCCAAGGCTAGTTGTCCGTTTGAATCCACCTGCAAGGCATCCCAATCCAAAACATGAGAGTCATCATGCACATAATGTCGCAATACAGATACATGAAATACATTGTGGATACAACCATCTTGGATACATGAGGTTGTGTGCTTACAACCAAACATTGCTAACCAAGATCACCAAGTCTCTTCTTATGGATTTAATATCCATCATGGATAAATATATATATACATCGTGGATACATGAGGTTGTGTGCTTACAACCAAATATTGCTAACCAAGATCAACAAGTCTCTTCTTATGGATTTAATTTCCTTGTGTTTCTATGCTTAGTGGAAGACTTTAACATGCTACTTATATTTTTACAAGGTTTGTGATAATCAAGAGAGCTATTAGATCTAAACTATGTAGGCATAGAATTTTAGGATGTATATTTCATTAGTGATTCATAATTATGTATGATATTAGACAAGTTTTTTTTTGATACACAAGTTTTGATTTATTTATTAAATAAGGAAGAGTACAATTGTCTGCAAACGCACGTAATGATTCCACCATCAAGCACCATAAAATCCCAACCCAACCACCTGCACCAAAAAAACCACAGACAAGCCAAAACAAGAAACCCAGCCTACTAGAACCAACCGCCCGATCACCAAAGCTGACTACAAACCCAAAAGGCCATGAGGGTTTGGCCCTAACCATAAACAAATAAAACCCCAAACACCCAAAAACTCAAAATGGCCAATAACAGGCCGAATCTACATACCCTGCAAAGTGAGAACACCATTGAACACAAGAAACAAAAACCAACTAACTACCAACACCACCATCCATAGAAGAGATCTCACATAAAAAAATTTAAAGCAGAAAATTCTTCAAAGTCTTGTACCCACCCGACACCTCCCACCGCCAACAGACTAAAGAATTTCATCAAGAAATCAATAGCCACCGCCGCCACCTTTTTGTGCTTGCTCAGCGTCGGGCCGCTCAAGTCAAGAAGGAATGGAAATAACTTCACAGCCCCGTCCAAGTCCTGGATATTTTCAAAGTCACACAGCCTCAGAACACCTCTTCCCTCCACCACAAATCCCAACACCTCATCTAAGCCGCCCCCTAGGTCCTTTCAAAACATCTTTACCAACAGCAGTTTGGCCTCAACCTTAGAGACCCTGTTATCCAGAAGAGAAGCCAAGAACCAAGAAGAGATGTGAAGGTTGTCTCTTTTGAATTCCTTGTTGGCCAAATGACCAGCTCCCAAGATCATTTTTGTCGCCACCAAGTCCAGAGGGTCCCCATTTGTGAGAATCTGCTTCAGACGCTGGTCTTTGATTTCTTTGAAGGAGGCTTGTCTAGCCTTCGATTTCAGAGAGATTGGCATGTCCACCCCAAACTTCGCCACTCCATCCACATAGACCTCGATGACAAAGCGAGAGTGCTTCGCCATGAGCACCACCACCAGAACACATAGAATCCACAATGAACACCACCTCTAGCCAGTACTAGCACCGCAGAAGAATGAAAGAAAAAACAATAAAATGCCAACTAAAACAAAGTTTCAGCTCAATTACTGCCAAGTACCTATCTGCCACCACCCTTGCTAATGACAACCTTCCAAACGTGCCAAGTTTGATCCGTATTAAACGGCCTCAGGGTAATAATGCCTACGACAACCTCGAACACAGGGAAAGAAAATTGGCACCTGTGTCACGTGAACATCATCCTAGTCACACCCTTCACCGTCCCCCTTTTCCCTTCCACTCTGCCACCGTAGCACCCAACCAACCCTCCTAGCATGCCAGTGCGGAGAAGAGAGGGGGAGGGGGAGCCCACCCAACCTCCCACTTGATATTAGACATATTTTTGTCTTCAAATACTTTATTTATTTTTTAGTTGGGTGTGTTTAAATTAAATGAATGAGTAGATTTCAATAGATCTTGTATGTTGAGAATGTTATAGAATATAAATTATATTTCATTGAAAAGTTTAAGAGATAATATAGATTTCTTGTCAAAGGTTTTTGATAAAAATTTATAGAGAAAATTTAACTTCTTTGATAAAAAATTTGATGAAAAAAAAGATTAAATAGGGGAATCATCACTTCTAATAATATCTGTAAACATTAAAAATTACATTTAATTTTTTACCTAATAGATTACAAATAAATAGCAATCAAATAATTAAAAAATATTATCAAAATTAAATAACAATTTTAATTTTTATTATTTATGATTATGCTATAATTTTTTATCTTTTTCATTTCATTATATTTTTTCAAAAAGCGTCACCTTAATCAAAATTCTACCCCAACTTTAACCCACTTATTTCCTAATTAAACTACAATTAATTAAAAACTCTTTAAATTTCAATAAATATATATATATTTTCAATTACTAAAAATTCAAATAATAAAATGAATTTTGTAATTAAAAATATATAAATATTTTATATTTTAATTATACAAATAATTGAATGAATTTATATTTTGTAATTGTTATATTTAATTGTATTTGTATTATAGGATCTTAAAAATTTGATGTAGTTAAATCTATATTTGATATCATATATGTTTCAATGTAATTTTGAGGACAATGACATAGTGTAATTAAACTATAAATGAAATAGTTAATATCAATCTCCAAGGTCTAGATTAAATCTCAATAGACAACTCTTTAGATAATAGTTTAGATGAAGTTATAGGCATATGCAAAAAATTTATGAGATAGACAAGTGTAAAGAAAAAATAGATATAGAACTAAAGCAATAAACATATTATTATTTATTTTTTTGTACTATACATGACATAATCCTAAGAAGGATATATGATTGATTTCTACCTATCTATTACCTATCTTGATTGATTGATTAATTTATGCTAAATTGTGCATGTATGTATATATGTATATGTATATGTATGTGTGTATGTGTGTGTATGTGTGAGATTAAAAATTATTCTTCTACAAACTTACATACAAATATATATAAATATTTCAATTACTAAAAATTCAAATAATAAAATAAATATTGTGAATAAAATTATATAAATAATATTTTTAAGTTGTTTTTTATATTTTAATTATACAAATAATTGAATATATGTATATTTTGTAACTATTATATTTAGTTGCATTTGTATTAAAGGATCTTAAAAAAATTCGTAATTAAATCTACATTTGATATCATATAGGTTTCAATGTAATTTTGAGGACAAGGACATAGTGTAATTAAAGTATAAATGCAATAGTTAGCGATCCAAGGTCTAGATTAAATCTCAATGGACAAATCTTTAGATGATACTTTAGATGAAGTTGTAGGTATGTGCAAAAGTTTTATGAGACAAACAAGTGCAAAGAAAAAATAGATATAAAACTAAAGAATAAACATATTATTGTTTATTTGTTTGTACTATACAAGAAATAACCTAGGTAAAAAGGATGTACAATTGCTTTCTACCTATCGATTACCTATCTTTATTGATTAATGTTAAACTATGTATGTATGTATGTACATTTATATGCATTTATGTGCATAAATATACATACAGATATACACATATATACATATATGTATATGTGTGTATATATGTGTATATGTATATGTGTATATGGGTAAAAGTACAAACCTGTGTCACACTTTATAAAAAATCGGCCAACACAAACAAAAATTCTCAACTTCGACTGCATAAAAGTGGTCTTTATATTTTGAATTTCAAAATAGTGTGAACTAATAAAATGTAGAACTCTTGATGAAGTTTATTCCTGTAATTTTTCAATTTTTTAATTTTATTTTTTTTAAGCGAAAGTGGCAAGCCACTATATTATATTATATATATAAATAGATTACTACAAAATCTGGTTCTAGGGAGCATACCGGTAGGAAAGAACCAGCAAGAAAACCTCTGGTTATAGCTCAAAAGTGTCAAAAATACATGATTACAAAATTCAATTTCGAGTTTAAGACTAGTATGTTGATGGTTCAAAATTCAACATATAATACCCAAAACCCACATAATCTTGCATCCCTTTACAGATTGCATAATCTACTCATTAATTTTTTATAAAACCAAACAAAATATTGACATTAGAAAACCCCACCAAAAACAGACATTACATTCTCCTAGAATCCCCATTGAACGAATTTTCATCTTGCACTTCAAAACCTTTTGCCACCTAAAGTCCTCTTTCGAAAACCCTTCTTCCACCAATAGCTACTAAAGGAAATTTCTTGCGTGAGACCAGTCTTGAGTTGACCATGGTAGAATTCACCTGACCTCTGCTTGCGGACTGCTAGTTGAGTGCATTATGATCATAGTTTGGGCCACAAACAGGTGAATTGACCCTCAATTGTAAATCCAGCTGCACATCATTTTTTGGAGGTTATGGAACATGCACACAGAGAAATGCCAACGCATAGTATTTTTCCTTTATATCTAACTCCATGACAGAGTAGATGAATCAACGGCTCTTCCTTAGAGCATGGTGCAAAATGTTCTCATTTCTGTATTGTAGTGCTAGCCTGAGAGCATCAAAAATTTCTTCAAAGCCTTGCTGCCTTTGCACATAAGCCCTAGGAAATAAACCACCAACGAAACCTTCCCCACTAAAAAAAATATAATTTTGCACTGCACAGAGGATGGTATTATCCAAACGAAATTGCAAATTGATGAACTTTTTTGCTATTTCCTCGATTTCACTCCAAGACTAAAATAAATCAAGAGCATTGGATAAGAAAATTGATATCACCTGCTAGGGAAAGATGATATGGCGAGCCCTTGGACTGGTAACCTCAACTCCTAGAATTATTCGAATACTTTCTTCAACCCTAGCACAATCCATTTTAAACATCATTTTGAGGATATCGTGGGTTATGAATTCCTCAATCAGTCTCTCCCACGATTTAATTGGTAGTGATACCCTGAAGTTCCAAGGGCAAAGGGCCATTTTCCTGCTGATGGAAGAACCGATTATCACACCTCTCATTCAAAAAAATGCAGCGCTTTTATCAAACCTTGTGATGCAAAATTCATTTGTGCAAATGCAGTGTTTTAGGTGCCTTTTTAAAATTTCCTTATGTCGATGACATAAGACTATTCCATGATGAAGAGGAGTGCAAAGGACAGGAAATTTAAATTTGATTTGTTACTCATTAATAGTGGCTCATGTAAAACAAAATCCGAGATACTTGATGGCTACTCCACACTACCAGTCATGAATATAACGTACCTTTAACACTAAAATAACATTAGGAAACTTGTCTAAATGAAATAAGTGGAATAATTTATCGAACACCAAATTTTTCAAGTGAGATGATTGAAATGAGGCTAACGCAAATTGTCCTTAGGAGTACTCTCGAGAATTACAAACCATCATTACTGCATTTGGCCTTAACACACATGCTTTAAATCCACCTCAACAATTTCTTCCCATTCGTTATCCACGGTGGCAAATAAATGTGATACCTATCTATCGCTCACAGATTAAGAACTTTTGATAACCCTGCTCTTTTCTTGATAACATTTTATCTTCCCAAGGTTTTCAATTTAAACCTTTACTTGACAAAATGGGCAATAAAGGTTTGAATTATGCACCCTTGGCATCTTGATTTATAAGTTCAATTAACTGCGGGAAGGCATTTAATTCACTTAAATCATTTAAAGCCCTAACCTTTGTATTTTCACTCCCTAGGCCTGCAAGAAAGTCTGCTACTCTGTTCCCTTCCCTGTAGGTGTGAGAGATTATTGAAGCTTCAAACTTATCTACTAATGGCCATACTTTATTCAATATGTAGCTTAAGTTCCAATTAATGATTTTTATTTTTTTGCATGCATTGATAATTATCAATGAATCCCCTTCTATATGGAGATTTGAGAACCCCATTTGAATTGCTAATTCCAAACCCAATAACAATGCTTGAGCTTCTGCACTATTGTTTGTTCCTTGTTCTAAATAAAAAGAAGAGGCTTCCAAGACTATCCTTGATGAATTTCTAATACAAATGCTTGCTCCTGAACTACTTGAGGTTCCTTTAAATGCCCCATCGAAGTTTAATTTCACATAATCTTTCAGAGGTGGAGACCATTTTACTAATGTTCTATCAACCTTCAGGGTACTATTTTTTATTTGGCTACCATCAAAAGGTAATTTGATATCTTTCCATTTCTTTAAGATAGAACTGTCCCAACTTGTGAATAATGAGTTAATCAACTTCTCCTTCTGAACGCATGAGTTAACACCTTATGATATTGCCTTTTCTATTTTCAATGTTATCAACTCAATTGGAGATTTTGTTTTCCTGAAAATTCTCATGTTTCTTTCCCACCAGAGGTTCCAAATAACAAGCACTAGGACAATTTTCCATATACATGAAAAGAATGATGATTGATATAATAACGACAAACTTTGGAAGAGATCCCAAATTGTGTTTGGCAGGGAGTTGGAGAGTTCTAACTTATTCTTAAATTAAAATTCCAACATATATTGGTGAAGTTACACTGCAGAAATAAATGATCTACTGTTTCAAACTCTACTTCACATAGAGGGCATTTAAAAGGATCTGCAATTTTCAGCTTGGTTAGACGATCACTTGTTAGAATTCTCTTATGTATAGCAAGCCGTGCAAAACTTCCTGCTTTTGGTAGGACTTTGTTGTTCCAACAAAAATAAAAAGCACGTTGAGGTTGCGAGTTATTTTTAGATTGGGCTAGGACTGCATATCCTTCCTTGACAAAATATGATCCTACTTTTGACGATGCCCATATTATTTTATCGGGTTTGTCAGATAAATAGACTATTCTTTCCTTCATGACCTTACAGTAAAGATCAGATTGCTATGCACTCAAAAGATTGCTTGATGGACTTTTCCACACTACTTTCCCCGTTAAAGAGCTTGAAGACTGCACATAATCTAAAAAAATTCACCCCAAGCTTGAGACAAAATTGCTCTTACCTCATGCGGATTTTAATATTTTTTTATAAATTTAAGAGCAGATTTTAAATTGTTGAAAATTTCAAGAAAAAGTGATGTTGAGTTGATGTCAAGAAAAAAATAGAAAACAATTTTATTTTCCCCTAATTTTTTTTCTCAAATAGATAACTTCAATATCTAGTGCATGGGAAAAAAATGATATATATTTTCCTCGTAATAACATTTTAAAGTCAAATGTACCAAAAGTGTTGTCTAATTTTTTATCATTTTCAAAAAAATTATTATACCCTTTGGAAGAGGATTCTCTCCTCTAGTGCACCATATATTTTTCAAAAAAAAAATATTTTTTTAATATTTTTTAAAGTTTTAATCGACCTCATTTTTTATTTTAATAACCTATTTGCATTATTTAAAATAAAAAACATATTAAAACTAATCAAAATATCAAACAAAAAAAATTGGATTCTTGACTCCAAGCTCTACAAAAAGTATTTTTAGTTTTTTTTCAAAAAATCATTCTAACTAAAGAAATATCATGTTCAAGTGGAAATTTTTTAGAAATATCTGAAAAAAGCTGAGGTGGCTACCAACAAGGATGCCACAAAAACAATTTTGAGTAAAAGGGTTTTAGCTAAATCCCTTTTGATTGAAACCCTTTCAGTCAAAAACTTACATAAATATTATGGCAGATTTTAAATCGACAAAGGAAAAAATATTATTTTAATATTTTGGGTGAAAGGGTTTTGCTTGAAACTTTATGTGCCATGTAGTTTCAGATGAAACTATTTTGATTGAAATTGTTTAGGTCAAAACTATTTCAATCGAAACTATTTAGATCAAAACTATTTCAATTGAAACTATTTAGTTGGTCGAAAGTATGACATGTGGTTATGTATATGTCTATATATATGTATACATACATATATGTGTATATATATGTATATGTATATGTATATGTATATATATGTATGTATTTGTATATACATATATATATGCACACACACATATGTACACATACACATACATATACACATACACATACATGTATACACATACACATGCATATACTTATACATATATATTACATAGATTTTGTGTCATGAAGGTTGAGAGTTGTTATGAAGTTGAACAATTTCCTATGTAAGTGGAATTGTTTCCTTGTAAGACTCTTCATCTCCTAACAATTGTGAAATGTAATTATTTTTTAGTCAATTATTATTGTGGTAGTGGATTACTTGTCTAGATTTGTCACATCTTGATTCTTCTTGCATAAACTTTATTTGATAATAAATAGAACTAGATGAGACCATTGGATAATATGTGATTAATGCATTGTGTATGATTATGATTTATGTTAACACTATGATTTGCACCCAACCTGAAACTTAACACAGCTAATCATGTGAAACATGGGAACTTTTCTGAGGCTATGGGTCACCTATAGTAGAAAAGGACCTCCAGAGAAAGTTGGTTCTTTATTGGATATCACCTAAATTATTATTTTTCTTTACTGAGGAAAGGTGAGAAAGATGTAACTTTAAAATGAAAATGAAAACTACTATCCTATGGTGATACACCAAACTGACTAAAAGAAATGCAAACTCAGTTTAGCTACACAGTTCAGTTAATAGCTGGGAAGAAGCTTGCACAACTCATTTTAGCATATTGCTTACATAAATACTCTATAAGAGGGTGTTGATTCAAAATCCTAGAAGGAAAAGTATATCTCACAACTAGAAATTTTACATTTTTCACACACAACTTATAACCTGAAGTAATATAACTTCTTGCAACAAGGTGCTTTCAATGAGACAGAAATACAAGGAAAAAAGTGTACATTTCACAAGCAGTTCGATCAATCACCATAAAGAAATGCACACAAGAAAAGCAAGTAATGAGAGTGTAAAATAACTCAGTGCTATTAACATCCAAGGTACTCATTGTTTTACATGACAAGATGAGTTACAGAGCATGCTGAAATCTGATGAAGGACTGTAGAAATCACTATCTTCAAAAAACTGCAAATTCATAACTAACTCTCAAAATGAGTTACATGAGTGAATATAATACTCAACCCAAGTAGTTTCACCAAAATAGGAGCAAGCAACTACCTTGGGTCAGATCCACCAAAAGATCCTACAATTGAGGCATTAGATTCCCCCCAAAACTGTCTCCAATATATGGGAAAAGTGGGTTTGACCATGCCAAACATCTAGGCATGCAAAACCACCCCTAGATTCCTGCAATTCCTCCAACAAAATGCATTAATGCCCCTATATATGTGGCATATGTCTCGAAATTGAAAATAACCCTCCAATATGCTTGCAACTTCATAAATTCAAGCATAACTCCTCTCTTCATGCATTGAAAACCATCTCAAGTTGTTTTTCTTTGCATTAAAAATAGTATTCTTAAATCAAGTGATTTATAAACATCACTTAATTAAAATACTTTACATTAAAAAATGCAAAAGAAAACAACTACAAGCCTATTGACTCCTTGGAAGACTTAAAGGCCCCACTTTGAGAATTACTAAGGCATAAAACATATTTTCTTAGCCCACGGGCTTAATTAATTTCATGCATATTGATAAAAAAATGACTAAAATGTCATTCCATCAGCATTCAACATAGGGTTAAGAAACCCTAAAAACAAAAGATAGCCAAACATCTCAAAATGCATGCCATTTTGACACTCGAGCTTTTCTGGAAACTTGGAATGTCGACCTTAGGGTTTCATCTGTGGAGTTTGAAGTTTTAATGGCAGACTCTGCACAAACAATGATAGTTTCCAACAGATTTCTCAACAAAATCATCATGAGAAAACCTATGGTAACTTTCTGTAAGCATATTCTCCATTTTCTTGTTCGTTTTTTGTGGATAAAATCTACAAAAGATGATGATATTTGATTTTTCTGCTTATTCCCTCTTGTAATAAGCATCTTATTCAACATTATATTTGTATTTTCTTGGCATTATGAATAAGAACCTTGAGTTACTTTGTATATTACTCTTTTTGTTTGCAAATAAAAAGGAAAATCCATTCCTATGGCCACAGCCATACATGTTGCAAGTACCCAAAACTCATGCCATCTTTTGTTACTTTTGTGCACTCTTTTGGTATACAGGGCTTTGTATTTGAGCTTTTTACTCTTCAATGATTGTGATTTTACTGCATTTCATTGTGTTGAGACTCGAGGACTTGGAAACAAAACCCTAGAGCACGAAACTTTGAATTTCTTGCATTTTTGTTTTATATTCTTCCTGAAAGGCTTGGTTTCAATACTCCTTTGGTCTCCCACTTTAGAGGTTTTGATAATATAGAGCACAGTGGGCTTTATGGTTGCGGCTGTAGAATGCTTTTTCTGGGTTTGCACATGAACTCTCCTGTAGCTCTTGAGATTCTATTCAAATTTTGTAAAAGAGGAAGAAAAACTATTTCAGTGTTTTATTTTCTCCCTATCATGGCCGCGGTTGTATGTATTCATAGAAAAGATGAAAGAAACCCTTCCTTTCATGGAAACAGCTCCACCATCTCTTGTGAGTTCTGAGGGCTTCCATAGGCTCACACATAGACTTATGTAAATATTCGAGGGCTTTGCTTGTCTCCTTCAAACTACCTTAATGATATCTTTCACTATGATAATGATAATGCAAGGGTTTCCAAAAAAATAGACTTCACCTCAATATCTATTTTCTCTGTCTCTAGAACCATGTTGAAAACCCACTCAATAGACAGTGCTCTAAACCTTCCCCACTATACACAAACTTAAAACCTCTATTATTTTGTGCCAAGTTCTCATTCATCATCACTTAAGAAAAATTCCATGTGATTATGCATTTATATTTTGGATGAAGATCAAATGTTGTTGAAAGGTAAACCATTGTGCTTTTCCTCTCCGTGTCTGGCATTTTCACCTCTTCTGAAATTATTGCCCCCTACTTGGCTGAAGATAGAACTTATGAAGCATCTCTAAGAAAAACTTCCCTTCATGAGATTTGAATTTCAAACTCCTCATGCAAGCCTTAAACCAAAGTAGAACAGATATAATGTAATCCAATGGTTGTTTTCTTGATTGTCGATCACGAGCAGAACAAAGTCCTTTAGGCTCTATCTTTGAGATTAATACTTCAACAAATCTTCATTTGTGTCTTTTTTAGTTTCAAGAATACTGTCTCTTATAGGCTGCATAGTGACTATTCATTTTACTTGTGAATGAATGTCATGTGTATATATGATGACTGCATCTGCTTTGTATGCTCAAAAGACAACCATTCAGGAATGCCTTTATCACTGTTCTTTTTACCATATTGCCTTCTTGTTACTGCACATACTCTTGCTTACTGTAGTCACATTTTTGTCATGAAGAAACACACCTTTTGTTTCAAGTATTATTGTTTATCTATGATATGAATTACATGGTTATAATATCTCTTATTGCAGTGTCTTGATGACTTACAGTCATATTGATTATGAACATGACTATGTTTATGAAATTGAATCTCCATCTATATTCATAACTATCACCATTGTATAAGCAATACTTCTGTATGAAATGTGAATCCCCTGCAGGAATAATGATTGTGACATCATATTCTTAGTTTCTCCTCTAGTTATAGGCATCAGAAAACTACTATGATGTCCTTTTCTCTTTATAGTTGTACACCTATTTCACTTCGAGAAAGCATGGAAAAATTATTTCTTTTTATCACCTCACATATCTGTTATGTCTTCTTAGCATCTTGTAATAACAACTTTCATGCATATTGATTGCTTATGCAACCATCTTGCCTTTAAAGACACTATTCTTTACACTTTGTCACAGACCATTCCTTACTCATGTATGCTTGTCCTTTGGATTGCCCTCCATGCCTGTTTATGTAAAAAAAACTCTAACAAGAAGATGTCATACATGCAAGAAATAATATGAAGCTTGTTGGATGACAAACTTTGGTGAGGGTCTGGTATATATATCTTTACTGTTGTATACAATGGTGACTATCTTTTGAGACTTTGACCATTGCTTCACTCTTTCCTTTCAATAGTCCAATTACATATGTTCTCCCTCAAGATAGATACCTACAGCCACTGTCAATATTAACTGTCACACATGATCTTCTAATATTCTGGTATTCCTGATATCCCTTGATATTTGATTCATGCTTTATGATTTTCCTAAATAACTACATGTCACTTATGACAGTGACTATTAACTCACTGCCATAAATGATAGGTACTTATTTGTGTGAACCATAAAGAGATGATCCCTTTGATGAATAATCTTTCAATATCATTAAAAGCACAACAATGCAGCATGCCGAGCTCAACCCTTGTGGGAGCCACGTTTACCCCACGTGCTAAAATTTGATGAAATAGAAACATTGATTTTCCTATATCTGCACATGAAACAAATAGTTAGAAAAATATATGCATATTCCTCAAGGGCTTGATGATCATGTATATTTCTTTGGACATGTATAGTTTGTATGCTTATTTAATGTATTTGAGGGGCAGTTTATACATTCATGGGTGCATGTGCATGTAGTGTTAGGAGCCTTCATTGCTTAGAGCACTGCTCTAACATCATTGCAATTTCCAAATGCAGGGGCTGGGAGCAGGGAGCTACGGAGGACGTGAGACAGCTCAAAGCATGAGACAGAGCAAGACAACAAACACTGACCAGTCATCAGGCAATGACTGGCCTCTTCCCCTATATGTGCATTCTTTTTCTTCCATCCATCAATGTATAAATTGTCTTTCATTTTCATTGGACAAGTTAAGTCTCACTACTTGTGTGAGATAAATATGTACTTTTGAATCAATAAAGATTACTTTCAGAAAGATTTGTGCAAATCTTTTCCATATTGTATGCACTTGTATAAATGCAAAACTTGTAATCTCTTTGATTTTTTCTGTTTATACAAATGAATGCAATATAGGGAAGATAAAAATGAAATGTACCTCTCTTTTAGTTTGCAAACTCTTTAGCTCAATCAACTTAAACAAGTAACAAAAATGGGTAACAATTTCATTGTGTTATATGAATACATCATTTCCTTTTGTGCATTATGATAATGATTATGTCCTATGGATGTTTTGTTTGTAAAATTAAATTAATTAGGAAAACAAAATATTTTATTTTCAAATGTTTGATAATGATAAATTTCATTATTTATATATAAATATATACATAATTATTATTAAAAAACAAAATTAAATAAAAAAATGTTTGAAATTCAAATAATTTGCATAATAAATCATGCATGAGGTGAAAGTTTAGTTCTAAAATAAAAGACTAGAGTTGAGTTTTTTTTGCATGAGAACATGAAAAATCATAAAGAGGGGAGAGCTCAACGAAAGAAACACATGATGGTTGGAGATTGTAATTGGCATCGACCAAGGATAATAGGTAACATTAGTAGTGACTAAAGGGGATTTCCATCAATCTGCATGTAACTTTAATCAAGGAGTTAGCAACACCAGGTAGGTTTTACCATATGTATGCATCACTTAATTCTTCCTAATGGTTTTCTTTGCAATTAAAATCAATTCATTATGTACTCTTCATGTTACCTCTATTTATTTTTATGCTCCTACAATTTGTGCCATATTTATTATTGCTAAGGTAAATGAAACATATATTGTTTGCATATGGAAAATATTTGTTGTAACTGCATATGGCCGCACATACCCTCAATCACTACATGAAATTTCTTGAGACACTTTGTGAAATAGTTTTAGGCAAACATATCGGACTCTTCATTTTACATGCATCCTTTATACATTGATGGATGACCTTACTTGAACTACAACATTGATTCTGGCGTAGGTAGGGAGGATAGCCCATATATACATTGTATACCTCCATATCAACTCACCTGACGTAGCTTATACCATTACATTGACCTTCATGATAGTGCTTGAATCATTTAATCAACCATGTTTTGCAAAGATAGCCATGAATGTTATCAAACCTATGCAATGAGTATTTTGTAAAATATAGAATAATAATCATTTATTTTGACTTAAAACCAAATAAAAATCCCTTATTGTTTTTATAGAATCCTACACAATGATTATTAGATGTAGAAATAACAGTATGCATGTCGATTTTAGTATATATATATATATATAGTATGCGTATTATATATAAATTGATGATTTGATCATGACTATAACCATACATAAATTCTTGTTGTTGTTATAAATCCATTATGTTATTTTGTAAACTCAGCATAAACGATATAATTCATATATATAAAAACATAATGTATTTTCCATTAAATTAACACTAGTAAATGTTTTATCTCTTTTGTGATGATTCCACCGTTAAACTGTAAAATTGAATGCATTTATGAAACTTCCATTTAATTGTTATGGATATTTTTTTTACATTTCATATGTAAAGAACTGGTTTCTTATGGTTTAACCTACATGACATCAAAAATTAGTTAGTATTGCATGTACATCAAATATTGCATGAAATTGAGAAATATCATTAGAGATCGAGTTATATGTCAATAATCAAGATTGCATGTCAATAATCAAGATTGCATGTCTATAATCAAGTTGTATGTCAATGATTAAATTGCATGCCAATTATGCATTAAACCATTATTATGCATGAAAAGAAAAGATTTATTTATTTATTATGATCTTTAGATATATGCATGTTATTTTTTTATGTGTGATTTGGCTTTACCTTTTGGGATGGGTGTTAAATATGGGTTAACAGAGGGAATTAGATTTTCTTTTCCAAATCTACCTACCGTTTATGGTTATTTTCTTTGGCCAAACCTATGTGCACTATTGAAATAGATGGATGTTATTGTAATCTCTTTGTCATATCTTGATAGTAGGGCATAGCATGTTCATATGTGAAATGCATGTAGATACATGTTAGGTTGCACTGGATTCCATCTTGCCAGCGATTTCCATGTTGTTAGGCTTCTCATGCAAGGTCAGTACTCTTCATGTTAGGAAGAATTTTGGGGAAGTGTAAGCTTTGTGGTTGGGAAAAAAAGCACCTGAGCCATGTTCTCATCTCTTGGTTTGCAGATGATCGTGGGGTTAGTGGCAGTCAAAAACTCTCCAATGATAATTTTTATTTTATATCTTTACTTGAATTGTTATGACTAGATGGGTATGAGAGCTTGAGTCATATTCTTGCAATAGTTATATCTTGTACTTTGTAATACTTGACTAGATAGTACTTCACGTGATGATGTACCTTATTTCTTGTAGTTAATATTCTAGATTAGACACTTTTACAAGTGAGATGTAATATATCATTTGTATTTATTGAATATGTTTCATTTCATTTATGTATTTATGTTAAATTGGGTTACAATTTATTTTTGTGAGATAGTTTAGGGTTTCAAACCTTACATTTGGTATCAGAGTTGTAGGTTTAACACTATATCCTTTGTCTATTATGCTAAGATGTAAAACTTGATGTGGGTCATTTCATAACCAACCATGGTGCAAACTAGGAACAATGACTATGGTGGCATAAGCAACAATGAGCAAAATGATAGGTTGGACCAAATACTCAACCTTCTGACCGAAATGAGGAACAGGACATTAACAACTTAGAACAAGAGGTTAGAGGGAACCGAGAGGAATAAAATCAAGGGAATGAAGACCAAGGAAATCATAGAACAATAATTGAAGAAGAACTAGGTAAGGACCTTAGAGGATTGCACCCCCCAAATTTGATGTCGAAACCATTGAAGACAATTGTTGAAGCTTGGATCATTGAGATGGAGAAGTAATTTGAACTTAGGAATCTATCCAATGGGACCAAGGCTATTTGGGTTGCATATCAAGTCACTATTGATTATTGCAATGGTAAAATGATCTAGATCATGAGAATAAATTGCTAGTGCAGGGAAAGTTGCTTGAATCTATTGGAGGACCATCACTCCCTATATGCTATTATGTGCATGGAACACTGTTCATTCTCCCATTGATTTCTACTTGTACTTTAGCACTCCGCTCGTTAAGGGCATGTCTAGGTCTATGTCATTCCCTACAAATCACGATACTATCATGGTCATAAATCGTGATCCTAAATTCAAATCATTGTTTAATGAACCAATCGATCATGTAAAGATTGAGAGTAAGAAATAGAATGATTGCATTATGATAGAAACTAATGGCAAATTTTCCCTCACAGCTGCGAGAAGGAGAAAAGATAAAAGGATTCGAACCACAAATGAAGGAAATTAAAGATTAAAGGATAATATTAATGAAATTAATCATCCTTTAATAATTACGGTGGTTAAGCAATTAACAAGACAAATCTTTAATGAAGAGACACACCCATCCGCCCATCGTGGGTATAAAAGACGGCATAATTCAAAACTGAAAGGCATCGATCTTAGGAAGACACACTTAGGTGAATAGAGGAAGTCACTAAAGCATAGTAGGTCAAAAGGGAATTCGTGCGCTCTAGCACAGCCAATAGTTATGCCAAAAATATATCCATAATAAAGCGTATATCAGAAATATACACATAACCAAGAGTAAAATAGATATAACCTATATTCAAGTGTATTTCTACCATTCATTATCTTATATATGTATATATATTTCCATACATAATAGAGGAATATTTAATGTGTGATTTCTATGATAGAATACAAGATGTGTTTGATTGTTTGGAACCCACCTTGTAGGAAGGGCCTGGGGTGTAAGAAAAATGGATTAATGAGGCTAGTACGTAGCCAACCAAAGGGAACTACATAGAGAGCCAAGTTACCCACTTATGGCCCCCACCCAACTCCTCAAGGTGGAAAGTGTCTTTTGGGAGTTGAAAAGTAGGTACAAGTCACCAAGGGGGAGGATTGTGGTATACACCCTCTTATGGTTGGAATATGGCTTTGGGTGGACCCACCATGTCCCTTCTCCCAAATTTGTTTGTATTGATTGATAATTTATGGATGTGATACAATTATCTAACCCTAACAAGTGTATATACATATTGCATATATTGTTCATGTGGTCAATGCAGGATTCAAATCTAAGATTACTTCATTAAAGAGATATTTATTTAACAAGGTGAAACCCTAACCCTAATTTATTTTAATTTGTCACCAATAGGAAAATTCTAGGGAAAATCAAGACAAAGGATATTACAAGTGGTAACAAAGCATCTTTCCTACCATCCTGTGAAAGATAGTTCATGCAAAATAGCCAAAGGGCCCAAAGAGCTTTAGAAAGGGAAATAAGGAAGCTTACAACAAGCAACACCATGAGCAAACAAATGAGAAATAAAATGAGAACCTTCATGGAACAAAGCACCCAAGCCCTTTGGAATAAAATGAGAGGAATAAAAGAACCACCCAGCTTCTCCTCCAAGCCATTCAAAATATGAACAAAAATAATGGAAAGGAAACTAACTCTAATCACTCTGAGAATAATAACCCCATCTCTCCAAAGACCAACAAGACCTCCCTTCCTACCTAGGTAAGAACACGTGGAAGAGGGAGAAGCAAACAAACCACCCACAGATAATATGGATGGAATCATGGAAGCATACAATAGACTTGACCCTAAATTTAGGAGGAATGTATCCTTTAAAGACTACTATGATGCCAAAATGAGAGCTTCCCCTAGGAGGGAAAAGAAAAGGAAACATTACAAAGACCTAAAGGAAATGGTGAGCAAGATAACCCTTCCTAGTTTTGATGGAGAAAGAAAAATCACAGCATGTTCATGGGTCCAAAAACTGGACACTTTATCTATCACTAAGCCCCATGACGGAGGAAATTTCCATTAAGTTTTTCGTACTCCATTTAACAAGAATAAGTGGCACCATGGCCTTATTACCCAAGGTTACCAACACATAACCACTTATGATGAATTCACCCAAAGACTTCTAAAAATATTTGACCAAAAACACCCTGAATGGTACTTTAAAGAGCTAACACAAGTAAAACAACAAGGAATGGTAGAAGACTACACTACTGAATTCCAAAAATTGGCTATCATGGTACCTGAGATCTCTTAAGGGAGACTCACCTACCTATTTTTGGAAGGATTGAAAGTATAAATAAGGAACATAGTAAGTTCCTAGAACCAACCAACCTAAAAGAGGTAATTCAAAAGGGAATGAAATTTGAGAATAACCCATCAAAAGACAAGTTCTAAGAGCTTAACACACATTCCAAGTACCCTCATAAAGATGAAAGGCACAAGAATGAACCCCGAGGAAGACCATGATGTCATTGTAATGAGAAATGGGAATGTGGCCATGTATGTAAAAAATGTGATGACCTAAGAAGAAGGAATTTGTGCTTCAAGTGCAAAGAACTATGGGGACGTGACCACATATGTGGGAAGGGGGTCCATGCCCATATGATAGAGGTAACCACTGAGGATTACATCAAAGAGAAGCCTAGCAAAATATCAAGGTACGAAGATGAAGAGCATGTAACTTTAGTCACCATCTCTCAAACTTCCAAACATCACCCATTCCAAATTAAAAGCACCCTCATATGGCATAGGGTTATCACTCTCATAGATAGTGGGGCATATCACAATTTTATTGATGAGAGGCTATTTGCAAAAAGAAAGTTGGAAACCATGAACTTTAAGGGATTTACAGCAGCCACTGATGTAGGAGCTAGGGTTCAATGCACTAAAAATAATTCCCCAGATAGAAATAACCTTAGGAAAGAACCTGATTAAAGAAGATTTATATGCGGTACCATTAGATGCTAATGTAATATTAGGCACTCACTAGATATACTCCCTAGGATGCTTCATGTGTGACCTCCCAAACCTAACAATTCACTTCCAACATGATGGACAAGAAGTCACCTTGAAAGGATTACCTGATGGATCTCCAAAATTAGACGCCTGCAAAAGAATGGAAAGGATTTTTAGACATGGGAAAGGAGAATGAGCTACACAATGTATGGTCCTTGACAAGACCTCCTCACATGGAAAAATAATTCAGATTGACATCCAACCAATCTTGAGTGAACATAAGAAAGTATTTTATGATATTCCACCAGGGCTGCCCCAAAAAAGAGGATTTGAGCACACAATAGAATTAGAAGAAGGAGGAAAACCTATAATTACCACACCATACCAACACCCCCACGAATTCAAGGAAGATATTGAAAAAATCATTAAGGAACTGCTAGAAATGGGTCATATTCAACCTAGTTCCATCCCTTTCACATCATCCATAGTACTATTCAAGAAAACGATGGTACCATGAGAATGGGTATAGACTATATTAGGGCCTTAAACAAGAAAATGATCAAGAACCACTATGCTATACCAAGAATTGATGAATTAATCGACAAACTCCATGGAGCCAAATACTTCTCCAAAATTGATTTGTGATCAGGGTATCATCAAATAAGGATGAGGAAAGAGGACATTCCTAAAACTGTCCTTTGATGTCATTATGGGAACTTTGAATTCTTAGTCCTACCTTTTGGACTCACAAATGCCCCAACAACATTTTAATCATGCATGAATCATATATTCTGAAAACAACTAAGAAAGTTCCTACTCATATTTTTTTATGACGTCCTTATCTATAGGAAGACATGGGAAAAACATCTCAAACACATTGAGGAAGTCCTAAACATTTTGGAACAAGAATCCTTGTATACTAAAGCTTCAAAATGTGAGTTTTTCTTGGAAGATATCCTTTACCTGGGTCACAATATCAATGCACAAGGGGTAAGTGTAAATGAAGAAAAAATTATAGCAATTAAGGAGTGGCCAAAACCCAAAACCCTAACACAACTAAGGGGCTTCGTGGGACTATGCAGCTACTATAGATGTTTTTTGAAGGGATTCTCCAGAAACAATTCCCCACTCATAGACTTAATCAAAAAGGGAGCCTTTATATGGAGTGAAATTTCTCAATGGGCTTTCGAAAGACTAAAAGAAGCAATGAGCTCATGCCCTATTTTAGCCACCCCTGGTTTCACAGTACCCTTTGAACTACAATGTGATGCATCAAAGAAGGAATTGGAGTGGTCCTTAGGAAAAATAAGCACCCCATTGCATTTGAAATTCGCAAGCTCATCGAGACTAAAAGACATTGTTCAATTTATGATAAAGAGATGCTAGCTTTCATGCATGCCTTAGCAAGATTTTGTCAATATTTGGTTTATAGGAAATTCAATGTTAAAACAAATCACAACAGCCTGAGGTACTTCATGAATCAAAAGGACCTAAATGACATACAACAGAAGTGGGCAAGCAAGATACAAGCTTACAATTTTGATATTGAGTACATGAAAGGGACAAATAATGTGGTGGCAGATGCCTTATCAAGATGACCCCACTTGAACACCCTAATCACTATAGTCGTAGATTGGAAGAATGATATCATCACAGAGTATGTCAAAGACCCCCAGGCTAATAATATCCTTGAAGGTAATTTTCCCAATGAAGAGTACAAGGTATTATAAGAGCTTATCCTATATAAAAATAGGATATTCCTCGTACCCAACTCAAATATGAAGGAAAAATCCTTAAGGAATACCCTGACAATCCCTTAGCAGGCCACCAAGGGTACTATAAAACTTACAAACAAGTGCGGGAAAGATACTCTTGGAAAGGCCTCAAGAAGGATGTCCTAAATAATGTATAAGAATGCATGACCTATCAGAGGAACAAAACTAAGAAAATCCATCCAATAGGACTTCTACAACCTTTTCCAATTCCCAATAAAAAATGGGAAAGCATCTCAATGGAATTTATAACAGGATTGCCTAAGGTTCAAGGGAAGGATTGCATTTATGCATTAGTAGATCAACTCACCAAGTACACTCAATTCTTCATAGTATCCATTGAATATCAGGCTCCACAAATAGTGGAAGTATTTTTCAAAGAGATCTTTAGATTACATGGCCTACCAAAGAACATAATCAATGACCGAGACAGTCAATTCCTTAGCCAATTTTGGCAAGAACTCTTCCAGTTAATCGAGACCAATATTACACCCAATACAAGTTACCATCCTCAAATGGATGGAAAAATAGAAATCATTAACAAGTGGTTAGAGGAATATTTGAGGAATTACATCACGGGAAAATAGAACGCATGGGTAAAATGGTTGCATATGGGTGAATATTGCTACAACACTACTCATCATATATCAATCAAGATGAGTATGTTCAAAGCATTATATGGTTACAAAACAACCTCCTTCGGAAGTTTGATTTCACAAGAAAGTCGAGTACCAAGGGAAAATTATTTTGTGCAACAAGTATGGACATTATGAACACCCTCAAGGACAATTTGCATCAAGCATAGAATCAACAAAAGATCTATGTTGATAAGAATCACACTGAGAGGACATTTGAAGTTGGAGAGTTAGTGTTCTTACAACTACAACCATATAAGCAGTCATCCATCAAGATAAGCAGAGCAAAAAAACTAAAACCTTGATTTTATGGACCTCATAAGATCGTAAGGAAGATTAGTGAAGTAGCTTATGAATTAGATTTGCCTGAGAACAATTGTATTCACAACATCTTTTATGTGTCAATATTTAAGAAGGTGTTAGGGCAGAAAGTCACCCCATGTTTAGAGTTACCCCCACTTGATGACGAGAGAAAACTAATCTTGGAACCTAAAGAAGTTCTCAATATGAGGGAGAAGTGACTAAGGCATAAGACTATCCCTAAATTTTTGATCAAATTGAAGGGCTTACCCGAGGAGGATGCTACATGGGAAGGAGAAGAGATCTTCAACCATCTGAATCTAAAATTTATTGAGGACAAGCAAATTCAATAGGGGAAAACTATCATGCCCTAAAAATCATGATGCTATCATAGCCACAAGTCACAATCCTAAATTAAGATCATTGTTTAATGAACCAACCAGACACACCCATCTGCCCATCGTGGGTATAAAGGATGGCATAATTCAAAACTAAAAGGCATTGATCTTAGGAAGACACACTTAGGTGAATAGAAGAAGTCACTAAAGTACAATAGGTCAAAAGGGAATTCATGTGCTCTAGCACAACCAACAGTTATACTAGAAACATATCCATAATCAAGAGTATATCAAAAATATACACATAACCAAGAGTAAATCAGATATAATCTATATTCAAGTGTATTTCTACCATTCATTATATTATATATGTATGTATATTTCCATGCATAATAGAGGAATGCTTAATGTGTGATTTCTATGATAGAATATAAGATGTGTTTCACTGTTTGGAACCCACCTTGTAGGAAGGGTCTGGGGTGTAAGAAAAAGGGGTTAACAAGGCTAGTAGGTAGCCACCCAGAGGGACCTACACAAAGAGCCAAGTTACCCACTTATAGCCCCTACCCAACTCGTCACGGTGGCAAGTGTCTTTCAGGAGTCAAGGTCTTGATGGGGAAAGCAGGTACAAGTCGCCAAGGGGGAGGGATGTGGTATACACCCTTTTAGGATAGACATATGGCTTTGATAAAGCCCATCATGTCCCTTCTCCCAATTTTTTTTGTATTGATTGATAATCTATGGATGTGATGTAATTGTCTAACCATAACAAGTGTATATACCTATTGCATATATTTTTCATATGGTGAATGCAAGATTCCAATCCAAGATTACTTCATTAAATATATATTTATTTAACAAGGTGAAACCCTAATCCTAATTTGTTTCAATTTGTGACCAACAGGCGAATTCTAAGGAAAATCAAGACAGGGGATGTTACAGGCTAAGTGGGAATGTGGATCAAAACACCTACATTCAGGCTATCAAACGTCTCAATAGGACTGGTAACTAATGTTGAAGTCTTTGGCCTAGAGGTAGGTGTGAGATGGGGATCAACCAAGGAGTGGTTTGGTCAAGTGCAATGTTGGTTTGAGTTATAGGTGTGGTTTAGTTAAGGTGCTTGGGGGGAGTGTTATAATAGACTGTAGAGAAAAATACTTGTTTCAGCCAATGAAGTGAACTTTCTTTTTTATCTATGTTCCCACCTACTTTCTAGACTTGTTGCTCTTTCCTACAAAGAAATTTCAAGTTCGATCGATCCCAACAGCTATACAATAGGTTACATATAAATCAATTAGGTTAAAGAGCTTGTTGAAATTTGGTCAATTTCAACTCTAGTAGTTCCTTCAATGATAGATTCTAGTGGGGAAAAACCGGTATAATAAAAAATGTGTTTACTTGAATAATTTTGAATGGATCTTCAAAAATCAAATCTTGCTAAGCAGAAAAGGGGATGAGGCAGAGATGGTACCCCAAACAAATTTAACATAATAAATATCCCTCAATCCTTAACTCTCAAATGAAAATATTTCAACTTAAGAAATATACTATGATTTCATGTAGCTAAAGAGTTAAAAGACTTGAAATAAAAAATTTGAGACATCAGGGTAAAAAAGGGATGAATCTGTCAGAACGCTCCAAGGCCTTCACTGCTTGCTTGAAATTAGTAGGCAGGATGTTCATCAAAAGGAAATTTGCAAGCAACATCCTCAATATTCATGCTCTGGCCTCAGAGCCTTACTTCATCTTCTAGAGTAGTGTGTTTTTCTAAGTTTGATACATAGATCAAGTCGTACAACCTTTAGAATAGATGCTATTCAAGTAAGATCGTGCTTAAAATTCTTGTTTTCTCCCAATATAAATAATTTTCTTATGAAATGTGTTATAAAGGTGGGATATTACACACAAGAGGATGGTTTGGATATATGCCGATGACCCTTGCATGCACAACAACCTTCCTTTAATCTCTACTCAAATGTAGATACATGAAAGCATGCCAATTCAATTCTTATCACTCATCAAAACAATCTCATAACAATGTCGGGAGGAAAAATGGGATGTTTGATGTGGTGTCAATCCATGACAAGAAGCATTACACATAAACATCTCCCATCAATGAACTTTGATGAGTCATCCTATAGTTGGAAATGTGTACCAAAAAAGGATAAGGAATGTCATTTACTTAATCAACTTAAGAAAACTCCAACCAAAATATCCCTTTTGGAATTTAGGACATTCACCTGAAACCAGTGTTCCACAGGGACATATCCCCCCAAAAAAAACATGTTTCTGAGATGAGGACATCTTAGATACTTGGGGGAATGGGGGAGACAACCCCCATCATCCTGGCACTAGCGTCATTATCTCTAAAATGTTGCTGAGACATTGGTGACTCTGAGACATCCCCGAGATGTTTGGGGGACTCCTAGGAGTTTCTTGACTATCTCGGGGACACCCAAGAGTCTCCTCCAACCAGACAACCAAAAGGAAATTTAAAAAAAAAACTTTGAACTTCGTACCCAAGGTTGAACCCTAATAGCCTATGGGCTCCACCCAAATCCCACAAATTTTATAAAACTACCTCCTATCCTCATTTTAATTCACAAAAACAAATCAACAAGAAGCTAATAGTGTGAGTGTGAGAGTGAACTACAAATGTAAGTTGAAAGAGTGAGAATGAAGAGGAGTAACACTAAGTTAATGTTCACTTCAAAATTCAAATGTTTAAAACTAGTTTTCCAAAGTTTCATTTGCAATTCTTATACTTATACATCTTTTTATAATTGTTTTTCAAGTACTATATGTATTTTAGCACTGACCCCCATTGCCACCCTGCTGCCATCCCCTTATCATCTCGCCACAATGCCCAAACTTAATCCCTTGATCCCCCTATACTTGAACCCACCCCCATGTCCCCACATCCCCTTATTAGGAAACTCTATGGAACTATGCCTGAAACATATAGCTATGTTATGGGACAAGCTTTAGCTAAAATCAATGTTCCATTGAATCTTACTCTTACAAAGTAATTACTATTCTCAAGCCATTCAATGAGGATAAATTTAAGATTTTATTTTCATCTCATGATTTTTCTCCCTCCCACATCATTCAAGAACATAATGTTGGAATAATTCAATAATGCAATTATGCACGTAGGAGAGTTTGAGTAGGAGTCTACAATGACTGTGTGATATGTCCATTGATTCTAGTTTGTTGGATTTAGTCACATAGGTTGTTGTCAATAAACTTATTTAGTTGTCCATGCACTCCAACTTGTTGTGATCATATGTACCAAGTTTGTAGGATGTGGTTGAGGATTTTTTAACTATAAATTGTAGTATGTTGATGAATAAGATATATGCTTGTTCTTTTGTCTTTTGTTTTCTATTGTGTTCAATGCTCTATTTGTGCTTTGTTTTCTTGTTGTTCCTCTTTTCTATTTTGGTATCAGATAAATTGATTTGATGCACCTATTGTAGTCAAATCACATCTTTGTTTTGTTAAATCTCTGTGAGGGTGTTGTGGGAAATGTTGTGCAACGTATTTCTCTTTCTCAAATTGGTTGTGTAGCCTCATGAGTTATATTTTTTCAAGGAGAAGGGATTGACCTCTCTACGTTGTAAAGGCACCTAGAATTAGAAGTTGTATCCAATCTGAAGGAGCTGTGCATAGAGTATTTGTCTTCTACTGTGAAGAGGAAAGTTGCAACCTTTAAAGTGTTTTGAAGTTGTGAAGCTACCACATTTGAGCTGATTTTCTTAGAGATTGAATCCTTTTTGTGATCAACAATCTTATTTGGGTTAAGGGACTAATAAAATTTCATCTTTTTTTACTTTTTGGTCTCTTCACAATGACGAATTTATCTGAATCATATCTAATAGAATCAAATAAGTTAGATGGCTCCAATTTTGTTAATTGGAAGTTCAAGATGCAAACCCTAATGAAGGGGTACAATGTTTGGACCAATGTAAATGGTTCTGAGGTCAAACCTACTACACCTCAAGTTTCTATTCAAGATTGGGAGAAAAGAGAATGCAAATCCAAGATTCTCTTATGGATGTTTGTAAAAGATTCAATCATCCCTCATATAACGGATATCACTACTTCTACTGGTATGTGGACAACATTGAAAGGTTTGTTTGAGAATAGAAACATAAAACCAAATTTTGATTTTAAAGAGAAAATTACTTTCAATCAAAATGGAATTAAATGAAAGTATTAGTGATTATTTATCCAAAGTTAAGGATTTAAGGGATAAATTAGCTGACATTGGTGAATTAGTTTCAAGTAGTGATTTATTTATTGTTACTTTGAATGGAACGGTAAATGATTATCAATTGTTCATTACCAGTTTGGATGCAAGAGAAAATGCACCTTCTTTTGAGAATTTACAAGAGGAAGAAAGGAAGAAACTTATGGACAACAGAATTTAGAGTGCAGATTCAGCTTTGATTGCCAAAGACAAGAAGCCATCCAAAGGAAAGCAATGGAAAAAGAACAAAGGAGGAGGAAAATTTGACAACCAAAGGTATAAAGATGAAAAAGGTATGAAGATGGGGCATCATCCAAATCAAGTGTAAAGAAAAATGGATATTGTAATTACTGTGGAAAATTTGGACATTATGCTTATGAATGTAGGAAAAATAAGTTTAATGAGTCCAAAAACAACAAATATGAAGGTAATTTTGTGAATGGTGAGGATGAGAAAAGTGATTGTTGGCAAGAGACAATACACAAGTCATCTGGTGTTGTCATTTATGGAAACTCTAGTCAGTGATTCAATCCACGTGTCAGCATTTGATCATACCGGAAGTCAGATCAAAGTTTTGTGATTAACTAGTGTCAAGGCAGAACAGAGCATCCGACAGAATTGTGTTCATCGATTCATATGCAATTTCCTATTATCATTTTGAGTTTTGGATCTTAGGGAAGGTTTTTCGATGTATGATCTATGTTATCCTTGAATCGTAGAGCCTCGTATCGATCTGTGTGCAAGTTAGAAGATCCAGTTGACTGATTTTTTGTTCAACAATGTGAGAAGGCTGACTAAGTGAATGTAACATGTTGCGGATATTCGAGGAGTAATTTTTTAAGTGTTTTTGTGTTCCAGCATGTTGGTTTGGGTCCTCACTATGTTATGGCCAACTTTAGTTGGTGCGCATTAAAAATTATTTGTGGATTGAGCCGACAGTTTATAAATATTTTCTATTTTATTGAAGTCGACATGTAGTGATTAAATCCTTAGTAGCGGATATATATAGGCGATTGGTTATATCATTTTGATATATGTTCGAAGTGTGTTGCAAAATTCAAAAGGATTGTAGAGCGATTATGCATAGTTTCACTTGTGCATAAAAGGATTTTGTGATGCGAGTTAAAGCAGACAAAGCAAAAGAGCAGAATTAGACAGAAGGTCTAGAATTCGATTGATGAGCTTAACGGAAACTGTAATCAGGAATTTGTAGATGCTACTTTCTCAGTTCAAATCTTTTGGATGCTATCCAAATACTTTTTCAAGGAAGTGAGCCTTTCTATTTTTGAGCAGTGAGCTCTAGGCAGTGTGCCTAAATGCAAGTGCATTCCCATTTTGTAAAACATCTTTTTGAATATACTTAGATAATATTGTGGATTAACCTCCACCATGGTTTTTCCCCTAACAGGGGTTCCACATCAAAAATCCATGTGTTATGGTGTTGTGGTTACTTATTCTATGTTCATGCATATTTCTTTTGGTTGAATGTTATAAGTTCTTTGAAGATCAGATTAACGAAGTTAAAAATTGCAGAACACTGATTCACCCCCCCTCTCAGTGTTCCTTGATTCCAACAATTGGTATCAGAGCCTAATTCCTCAGAAGAAGTTTAACAGCTTGGGGAAGATATGGGAAAGTGATTCAATGGATTCAAACAGTCTTCAACAGAAAATTTTGGTGGCCCTAGATGATCTTGATCAGTCCAAATCTAAAGTTCGGGAATTGCAGGCAAGCCCCATGAATGTTGAGAAATTCATTCAATCATTGAAAGATAAAATCAATGAGTCAAGGGAAAAGTGAAAGGAACTCTATGATCAGCTTAAGCAGAAAGAAAGTAAGAGCATGGAAAGCGCACACCTGAGTCAAGCCTTGAAGGAAAAGACAGAGGAATGTGAAAATCTTACCAGAGATAATGTTGTCCTGAAGCATGAGATGGAATCTATTATGATGAGGATGACAAAGGAGATTGAAGACAGAAAGAAGAATGAAAAGAAGCTTACTCAATCCTTGATAGAAAAATATGAAGAATGCAGTAGAATTATTGATGAATGCAATCAGTTGGAGCTTGATTTTCAACAATCCAAAGATAATGAAGAAGAGCTTGAAAAGCAGATTGTTGATCTCAGAGATGAACTTGCTATTGCAAATGAATTCAAGGAGAAGTTCAAGATTAGCTCATCCAAGCTTGATGAACTGATTAAAAGTCAGAGAACTGAAGGTGACAAGCGAGGTCTTGGATATGAGGAAGGAGAAAGTTCCAAAACTAGACAAAGGAGATTTAAGCAAGGAAATCAGATGAAAAAAGCTGGAAGGTATTCGGTAAGACAACCTAATGCTCAAAGGTTCAATGGTTATTGTTTTGTTTGCAATAAATTTGGTCATATGGCTTCTCAATGTAGAAGTAGAATGAATACAAGTGGTCCATCATTCTCTGGTTAGTGTTTCAATTGCAATAAGTATAGTCATAAGTCAAATGAATGCAAAAATATGATGAACAACTTTTATAGAGATGTCAGATGTTATACATGCAATAGATTTGGCCATATTGCTAACTAGTGTAGATCAAGAGAAAATCAATGGAACAACTGGTCTGGAAAAATAAATGTGGTGTGCTACAATTGCAACAAATCTAGTCACATTGTTAGATTTTGTAGAAGAAAAAAGGGTCTGGTAAATCAAGGGAGAAACATGCAGAAGGATGAAAAGGGAAAAGGAAAAGTCACTACATATGAGATCAGGAAGAAAATAAAGAAGATATGGGTGAAGAAGAATCCCTCTGATGCAGGAAATGGTTCAGCACCAAAATTTGGTTCTAGCAATTCTTCCGGGAATTAGTTTAAGGCCTCTGGCCTAGGGGGAGTTCTCAAGAAAACCCTTCAAACCCCATGCCAGTAGTTGGTGTTAGGATATGGATGAGTGCAGTGATTACATTGATGAACTATATATGCTATTGAAACAGTTGGAGAGAGTATTTATGCAAAGTTGAAGGTCTGCAAAAGAGTTATCTCTCATAGAGTATGGAAAAAGGGTATCCGGATGAGTTAGGGAAAAAGCATTTATTGCAACAAAAAGTTAGAATGTGTGAATGATAAAAGGTCATTTGTATTCTTCATTTGTCACTTTGCACTTTGAGAAGAAGAAGTTTGGAGAGCTCGGAAGCAAACTTTGGTGAAGTTTGGAGAAGATTCAAGTGTGAAGGCGATTCAGCGATCAAACCCTAAACCAGCAAAAAGGTATTTATTCGGAAAACTTGTGAACTTGTGAATTTGTGAAAATGGTTGCTCCATTGGTAGTTGATATCAAGGATATACCCCTCTGAAATTCAAGTGGCATCCTTTCAAATTAGTTGAGCGAGATCCCTTAGGTGCATTTTCGTCTGTTTTGTACGACGTCTTGCATATTGAAGATAGTAGGGCATACATTCATGCAAATATTGGGGAGTTAGGGAGCTCACAGTTGTTGAATTTGTATACAAATCATATAGTTGGAGAATATTTCAAGGTAAATCCCGAATTCAAAACCTTAGAGGAGAAGAAATTCACGCAAATTGTAAAATTTCTCGTGTTTGAATAAAACGAGTGGGTCCGGTATATTTTGAGTTGAGTTCATGTTAAATTTTTGTGGTTGAGTCAACCTTTTAAGATCACAAAAGAAGCCATAAGCGCTATTACTGGTTTAAATTCCTCTGGTGTGTTGTCGATCTTGAAGTCCGTGAAGAATCAAACAGTTATTGATGCAACCGGTTCAATGTTTGACAAAAGAGCTATGACAATTGATGATATTATTGAAGTGGATGTCAGATTTGCATCTATGGTCATTGGTTACAAGATCTATCATTCCATTCGAGATAATTCATGTATCTGGTACAACTGTCTATGCAGCATATCAGATGGTGAAGGAGAATGCAGAGTATGATCTATGTGAGTTACTCTGGAATTAGCTGATGGAGAATCTTGGTAAGATCAAGAAAGATAAGAAGAATTTCTTTAAGTATGGTAATCTATTGTTGTGTCTGTTTTTCTATTTCATGAATGAAGTTCTGGGATTTGGAAAATTTCAATGGCAAGCTAATAAGTCGGTAGCTGTTCAAATTAAAGATATCTTGCACATAGTTGTTGATAGTAAGAAAAGGAAAAATGTTATTTGGGGATATTTCAAGAATTTTCAGAATGAGATGCAAGCTAGGGAAAGGATTCCTTCATCTATTGTGGAGAATTACAAGGAAAGAAATTTATTTATGGTTGATATTGATCAATGCTTGATGGAAGTTGCAAAACCAAGAACAATATGGATAATGCCAATGGGATATGAGGTTGAGGAACACATTTTGGAGTTGTATGCTCAACACCTATTGAGTAAACCTCAGGATCTGACAAAAGAGAGGTTTGGAACCTATGAAGAAAAATATATGCAAGCACATGAGCAGTTGAAGAAACCTATGATAGTCCAGAGAGTAAGGAAGGAAGTTGAAGCCTTTGCTGAAAGCATGGGTATATCTACAAAAGTTGTGAGAGAAGCTAGAATAAAGAGAGAACAATCTGAAGAAGAGCCTACTAGAACTGAATCTGCTAGTCCGGCAGCATCCTCTACCCGATCTAGATCAACAAGGAGCTCTGCACCCTTATCTGGTTTTACAATGAAATCAAGCCCTGTGAAATCTCAAGTGAAGTCATCCAGTAGAGAAGGAAAGAGGAAGAAGGATAAAACAAAAGAGTTTATGTTGCAGTTGAGGAAGATGACGAAATAAAATCTGATGAGGAGGTAAGACAAATTAAGCATAAGGGCACAAAGGAAACAACAGTCTCTAAGGACAAGCCCTCCGGTGAAGAAGAGAAAGCAAAGAAGAAGATGAAAACTGACAAACCAGATATGTCTGTAAAGGAAGTTGAGAAGGCATAGTCAAGGATGGTAATCTTAAGCCACTATGTGAGTGGTATGATACCTTTGATAGTGTTGGTCAAAGAATTATTGAAGAAGCAACAATAAAGTACTTGAATAATTTCAATATGACTCTCGTTGAGATCATGTCCCAGTTGCCTAAGGAACTGTATGAAGTTTTGGAAATGAGGAGAGTGAATGCAAGAACTAAAGATGAGCATATTCTTGTAGATTTATGTCCGGTGATGTCTATTGAGGAAATGAAGACAATTCTGAATGGTGCTAAGAAGGATTTCAAGAGAAAAACAAGAGTAAACAAGCTTATGATTGGTTAGACTGAAGAGGTAGCAAAAGAAACTGAAAGAATTCTAAAGGAAGTTTTGTTAAGGAACATAATCAATGTTGTTTCTGAAGGAGCGCATGATGAAGATGCTCCATCTGGTCTGGTAACAAAAGAAGGAAAAGAAGATACATTTGAGGATACTCTGAATCCTCCTGGCATGCATGATGCTGAAATTCCTATGGAGACTGAAGATCCTAAAGTTGTGACAGCTGAAGAAGTTGAGAATCCTAAAGACAAGCAAGAATTTGTAGCTGAGGAAACAGTGATTGAAGAAAAGAAGGTTGAAGTAAAGGAAGTTCTTGTGGAAGCAAGAGACACTGCAGAGGCAGTGAAGAAATTTCTGGAAGTGCAATAGGAATAGTTTGACCTTGAATTGGGTGAAGGTCCAATTAATTTGGCTACTTTTTCTCTGATTCAGAAATTGAAAGTTGCATCATTTGCTCAGGAAAAACCTAGAGAAGAATTGTTGAAGTCTCATATTGAGGACAGTGAGCTATTAAGTCTTACATCCGGCATCTTGGAGAGAATAATGCCTTCTCATGTTAAGGATCCATCTGGTTCTCTCTCCACTGAGCTAAAGAAGCTTATTAATTCTGTAAGTACTCATTTTGAGTCCCTTGAGAAGTCAGCTGAGGACAAGGTACAGAAGGAATTTCATGATAAAAGGTTCAATAGGGTAAAGTGCATGATTGCTAATGACAAATCATTATTAGCTACCTGTGTGAAGAGTATTCAAGGTGCTTTGTCTGAAGGAGGAAAGATCTATAAATCATGTTTATCTTTCTCTAAATTTACTGAGGTCAATGAGAAGAAGATTAAGGATCATGAGAAACAGTTAGCTGATATTTCTGAAACCTTTGATCCTTTAACTATTTCTGTTGGAAAGCAAGAAGGTTGGGTTATATCCCTACTTGACAAGATAAAGATTTTGAAGCATGATAATGATAGGGTTGTGGAAAGAGCATGTGAGCTTAGAGGCCTAATTGGTCTAAAGATGGAAACAATATTGAGTGCATTGAAGGAAGCACAAGGTGTTATGGCGGTTAGTGATCCGGTGAACCTTGAGTCTACAGAAATGCAATCTTATTTATTTTGTGGTCACATGTCTATCTTGGAGAGTCTCAAGAAGGGCTGGGATACTAGTTTGAGCCTATTGAAGACCAATTTTGTAGATATATTCAAGTTTGTGTAAGTTGTAGAAACAAGTTTGTACATATGTAGTTTGAAGTTTTTGTTTGATTTTTGGTATGTGGATTCCCCATCTTTGCCATTGATTTCAAAGGGAGAGAATGGGACAGTGAAAAATGCCTTAATCATCTCAGGGGGAGTTGTGTTTTTGGAGTTTTGAAGGTTGGCAATGTATTCATGTTGGTACTGATCCGACACTTAGTCATTTTTCACTAAGTGTTGCCATCAATGCCAAAGGGGGAGATTGTTGGCAAGAGACACTGCACAAGTCATCTGGTATTGTCATTGATGGAAACTCTAGTCAGTGATTCGATCCACACGTCAGTATTTGATCATACCGAAAGTTAGATCGAAGTTTTGTGATTAACTGTCAAGGCATAACAGAGCATCCAACAGAATTGTGTTCATCGATTCATATGCAATTTCATGTTATCATTTTGAGTTTTGGATCTCATGGAAGGTTGTTCGATGTATGATCTATGTTATCCTCAAATCGTAGAGCCTCGTATCGATCCGTGTGCAAGTTAGAAGATTCGGTTGACTGATTTTTTGTTCAACAATGTGAGAAGGCCGACTAAGTGAATGTAACATGTTGCGGATATTCGAGGAGTAATTGTTTAAGTGTTTTTGTGTTCCAGCATGTTGATTTGGGTCCTCACTATGTTATGGCTGACGTGCGCATTGAAAATTATTTGTGGATTGAGCCAACAATTTGTAAATATTTTCTATTTTATTGAAGCCGACATGTAGCAATTAAATCCTTAGTAGTGGATATATATAAGTAATTGGTTATATCATTTTGATATATGTTCGAAGTGTGTTGATGTGTGTTGTGAAATTCAGAAGGATTGTAGAGCGATTATGCACAGTTTTACTTGTGCATAAAAGGATTTTGTGATGCGAGTTAAAGTAGACAAAGCAGAAGAGCAGAATCAGATAGAAGGTCCAGAATTTGATTGATGAGCTTAACCGGAACTGTAATCAGGCATTTGTAGATGCTACTTTCTCAATTCAATTTTTTTGGATGTTATCCAAATACTTTTGTAAGGCAGTGAGCCTTTTTCATTTTTGAGTAGTGAGCTCTAGGCAGTGTGCCTGAATGCAAGTGCATTCCCATTTTGTAAAACATCTTTTTGAGTATACTCAGATAATATTGTGGATTAACCTCCACTATGGTTTTTCCCCTAACAGGGTTTCCACGTAAAAAATCCATGTGTTATGGTGTTGTGATTGCTTGTTCTATGTTCATGCATATTTCTTTTGGTTGAATGTTAGAAGTGCTTTGAAGATCAGATTAACGAAGTTAAAAATTGCAGAGCACTGATTCACCCCCCCTCTTAGTGTTCCTTGATTCCAACAGTGATAACCTTCATAATTTAAAGTTTTTTTTTTATTTCTGATGTTGCTCTAATAGTTGATCTAGATGATTGTAATAACTGGTTCATAGATTCAGGGGCATCAATCCATATGTCATGTCATAGAAGTTGATTTAAAAAAATTCATGAGAAAAATAATGGTAGTAAGATCTATTTAGGAGATTATAGGTCTCATGACATAAATGGATGTGGTGATATAAGTGTGCAATTGCCTACTGGAAATGTAAAGCAATTTGCAAATGTAATGTGTGTTCCAGGGATTAAGAAAAATTTAATATCAATTTCAGCCATTATTGATCAAGGTTTAAAGGTTGAATTCTTAAGACAGATTGTCAAGTAAAGGATATGAAAGATCACTATAATTTTATTGTTGAAGGAATCAGAATAGGAGGTTTGTATAAACTTGATGTTAAAGTAGAAATTCATCAAGTAATGGCTTCTACATATGTATCAACTAAAGAACTATGGCACAAGAGGTATGGTCATCTAAATCTTCAGGATCTTATTTATTTACAAATAAAAGATATGGTGCAAGGTCTTCCAATCTTAAAGAATGAAAACATTACTTGTGATGGTTGTGCCTTAGGTAAAATACATATAAGTGAATTTCCAATAAATTCAAATCAAAGGAAAAGAAGCATTCTTGAATTAGTATATACAGATGTGTATGGTCCCATGCAAACTAATTCACTTAGAGGAGCTTCTTATTTTCTTACATTTATTGATTATAGCTCTAGATATACTTGGGTCTATTCATTAAGAAATAAGAGTGAAGTGTTTGAATGTTTCAAATAAATTAAAGTTATGGTGGAAAAAATAGCTCACAATATTAAAATTTTGAGATCAAATCAAGGGGGGGAATACACTTCAGATAACTTTGTGAAATATTGTAAGGATAATGGTATTATCAAGCAATATACAATTCTTCATAGACCAAAACAAAATGGTGTGGCTGAAAGGAAAAATAGAATAATTGTTGAGTGTGCTAGGAGTATGCTCAAAGAAAATAATCTCCCTAATAATTTGTGGGTTGAAGCAGTTAGTACATCTATTTATTTGTTGAATCGAAGACCAACCAAATATCTAGAAAGGAAAACTCCTTATGAGGCTTCCATAGGTAGTAAACCTATTGTTAGTCATTTGAGAATTTTTGGAAGTAAGGAATTTTGTCATATTCCAAAAGAAAATAGGAGGAAACTTGATGCTAAGTCAATAAAATGTATATTCATTGATTATTGTGCAGATCATAAGGCCTACAAAATGTATAATCCTACTACTCATAGAGTGTTTTCTAGTAGAGATGTCATAATTCGTGAATTTGTAGATGATTTTAAAGAGGAAGGCAAGGAGGATAACACTACTTCATGGAAACTCTTTGAAGAATACAATGAGGAAAGTTCAGATATTGCATATCAAAAAACTCATGATTAAGGTGGGAATGGAACAAGGCAAGATGAAGCCATTCCATCTAGCAATGAAGCATTAAGAAGGTCAACAAGGCAAATCAAGGCACCAATTAGGTATAATGACTATGCTCTCATGGCTCAATTAATGAGTATAGATGAACCTTATAATTATGAAGAAACTAATGATCATAAGGAATGGATGAATGCAATGCAAGAAGAATATGATTCAATTATGGATAATGGCACTTGGGAATTAACTGAATTACCTACAAATAAAATTCCAATAGGCTCTAGATGGTTGTTCAAAACTAAATTAAAGCTGATGGTATTATCGATAAATTCAAAGCTAGATTGGTTGCAATAGGATATTCACAAAAAGAAGGAATGTATTATGAGGATACTTTTGCACCAGTTGCTAAAATGGATACTATTAGGATCATGACTGCACTTGCTACTAAGTTTAATTGGGAGTTGCATTAAATGGATGTTAAGTCAGCATTTTTGAATTGGTATGCAGGTTAAAGAAAGCATTGTATGGTCTCAAACAGGCACCAAGATCATGGTATGAGAAAACTGATAAATTCTTCTTTTAGCAAGGGGATGTCAAGAGTAAAAATGATCCAAATTTGTACATAAAGAAAGATGAATATGAAATTTTGTTTTGATTTCATTATATGTGGATGACTTAACCATAACAAGAAGTTCTATAGAGTTTATTGATGAAATCAAAATCGAATTATCACACTCATTTGAAATAAAGTACCTTGGTAAAATGCATTATTGTTTAGGAATTTAAGTATGGAGACAAGATGGTAAGACTTTGATTACTCAAAGAAATTATGTAAATAAATTGCTTCAAAGGTTCAATATGCAATATTGTAAAGCAATGTCTACTCCATTAGAACAAAATGCTAAGTTTTCTAGTGGTAATGATGCTACAAAATTCAATGTGACTTTGTATAGACAGATGGTGGGAATTTTGAACTACTTGACCACTATAAGGCCTAATATTGCATATTCAATTAGCATACTTATCCAATTCATGGTTAAGCCTCTTGAGCCTCATTGGAAAGTAGCAAAGAGAGTTATTCGATACCTACAGGGTACCATAGATTTTGGCATTGAATATACTAACCATTTGAATGTTGAGTTGAAAATTTGTTCAGATTTTGATTGGGTAGGAGATCCACATGATCATAAATCAATATTTGGTTATGCATTCAACATAGAATCAAGTGTTGTTTCTCGGAGCAAAAATAAGCAACCGGCTATTTCTTTATCATCTACAGAAGTTGAGTACAAAGCATTATGCAGTGCTACCTATGAAGTTGTTTGGCTAAGGCGGATTCTTGAAGATATGTGACAAAAGCAAGAAGGACCAACTCTAATCAAGTGTGACAATAAAAGTACAATCAAGTTGGCAAACAATCTAGTTTATCATGCAAAATCAAAGCACATTGAAACTCAGCATCATTTTGTAAGAGATAATATTCAATCTTAAGAGATAGAGCTGCAATATTGTAACAAAAATGATAATATGGTTGATGTATTTACTAAGCCATTGGGCAAGATAAAGTTTGTATCATATAGATATATGTTAGGAGTCCAAAAAAAATCCATTATTCCTTAACGGGGAGTGTTGGAATAAGTCAATAATGCAATTATGCACGTAGGAGAGTTTGAGTATGAGTCTACAACAAACTATATGATTTGTCCATTGATTCCAGTTTGTTGGATTTAGTCACATAGTTTTTTGATCTGTAATAAACTTAGTTAATTGTTCATGCACTCCAACCTGTTATCATCGCATGTACTAGGTTTATAGGATGTGGTTGAGGATTTTGTAACTATAAATTGTAGTTTGTTGATGAATAAGATATATTTGTGTTCTCTCTTTTGTTTTCTACTCTATTTGTGTCATGTTTTCTTGTTGTTCCTCTTTTTTGTTTCATAAACCATTGTACATTGTAGTTGGATATGGTGATGTATGAATCAAATAAAATTTAGTTAACAATTTGTGTAACTTGAATTTTTATAGCAAACATTTTAGAATGTAATTAAATTTATTATATGAATTTATTAATATTAACTATCATCATTATCAATTTTAATAATGTGGATCATAAATTTCTTGATTTTGTTGTTTTACCTATCACTTTAGAACCTATTATATTTGATATTGTCTTCTATTTCATGTATGGTGCATTAGAATGTACAACATTCTTGTTGGTCATCGTTGGATACATTCCATGAATGTTATGTATTTCACACTTTATTAAACTTTGAATTTTATTCATAATAATAGATGTATAATCATGCCTCATGATAATCACTATCAATATTGTCAAGTAGTGAATAGATAAAATATTTTAGTTGGACTCCCAACTCATTGATCATACAAACATCACTATTTGGAATCTCTTATATCTTTCATCTATTCCCCATACTAAGAATGCCAAGGATGATTGGAGGTAAAATAAAGAATTAAAAGACTTCCAATTGGGAGTTGTACTACTATTGTTCAAAAATTATGGGATGAAACTATGGACCTATACATACAAGTACACTCCTTGAGGTTGAGTATGTAGGCAACAACAACATCAATATTCCCATGAGGAATGAAGGACTCCAAGGTCTAATGGTATAGTAAAGAATTAAAAGACTTGTAATTGAGATTTGTCCCACAGTTGTTCATAATGCATGAGATGAAACAATAGACCTAGACATTCATATACACTCCTTGAGGTTGATTATGTTGGAAACACTAAGGTCAATATGCCTGTGAGGAATGAAGGACTCAAGAGATTGATGGAACAATAAGGAATTAGAAGACGTCACATTGGGAATTATCCTACCATTTTTCAAAAAGTATATGCCACTAGGAAGTGAGATGGACATGTGGCAAGCACTGAATATCAAGAGTGAAGTATCTCAAGGAATAATCGGGTGGCTTCAAATACCACCCAATAATGAAATTTGAAACATCGTGTTTAAAACTACACTTCGGATGAGAAATCACATCACTATTGATCATTGCAATGTTAAAATGATCTATATGGTGAGAAGAAACTACTAATTGGAAAGTTACTTGGATTTGTTGGAGGACCATCAGTCCTTACAGTGTTATTGTGTGCATGGAGCACTGTTGATTCTCCCATTGATTTCTTGCACTTTAGCACTCCACTAGCTAGGGACTTGTCTAGTTCTGAGTGGGAATGTGGATAACAATCCCTACATTTAGGCTATCAAACGTCTCAATATGATTGATAACTACTGCTAAAGGCTTTGGCCTAAAGGTAGGTGTGAGATGGGGATCAAGAAAGAAGGATTGGTTTAGTCAAGTGGAATTTTGGTTTGAGTGATAGGCATGGTATAGTCAAGGTGCTCGGGGAGAAGTGTTATAGCAAACTATAGAGAAAAAATCTGTTTTTCTAGTGAAAGAAGTGAACTTTCTCTTTTATCTAGGTTCCCACCTACTTTCTAGACTTGCTAATCTTGCCTACGAAGAAATATCAAGTTTCATCCTAGCATCTATACAATGGGATACAAATAAATCAAGAAGTAGGCCAAGGAGCTTGTTGAAATTTGGTTAATTTCAACCCTAGTAGTTCCTTCAATGATAGATTCTAGTAGGAAAAGACCAGTATAATCAAAAATTTGTTTAGTTAGAATAGTTTTGAATGGATCTCTAGAGATCAAGAGTTTTGTTGAGTAAGGAGGGATGAGGCAAAGAGAGTATCAAGAAGGATTTGACATAATGGATACATGCAGCCCTTGGTTCTCATTCAAATAGATTTTTGTCTAAGACTTGGCTCCCCTTTTAGATAGCTAAATAATTATGTGAATTTGATATAAAACCATCCAACAAAAAAAGATATATATGTGAAACTCATAGAAAAGAAGGGATAATATAACTATCACAAAAATATTATATAAATATAATATTTATGCAATCTAAAAATATTATTCTTTAAGTCCTCTGATAGTCGCCTTGGGGGTTTTCTATCTTTTGGGTACACCAAGGTTTTGGGGCTTTTGTGTCATTTTGTTTGAAATTTTCCCATTGTTTAGTTTAAGCCTTCTAATTTGTAAATCGTTGATATTATGTAGAGGTCAATCCTTCCTAAATACACCCATGCATTTTTCAGATCCAATTTGTTTGCTTGAAGGCTAAGGTTGTGTGCTTACAACCAAACATTGCTAACCAAGATCACCAAGTCTCTTATTATGGATTTTATTTCCTTTCTTTTCTAGGTTGTGTGCTTACAACCAAACATTGCTAACCAAGATCACCAAGTCTCTTATTATGGATTTTATTTCCTTTCTTTTCTCTGCTTAGTGGAAGACTTTGACATGTTACTTATATTTTCACAATGTTTGTGATAATCAAGAGACCTAGTAGATATAAACTATGTAGGCATGGAATGTTACGATATATATCTCATTAGTGATTCATAATTATGTATGATATTAGACATATTTTTGTCTTCAAATACTTTATTTATTTATTTTGTTGTGTGTGTTTAGATTAAATGAATAAATAGATTTCAATAGATCTTGTGGGTTGAAAATGTTATAGAATATAAATTGCATTCTATTTATAGGTTTAAGCAATAATACAGATCTCTTGGAAGAGTGTATTCAACGCCAGCAGTTGGGTGCTTGAAATGACAAGGCAATTGAAGGGGAAAATCAGCCTCTGGTTGGGAAAATTGTCCAGGAAAGCGCAGTGGAAGCTATTCAGCCAGTGGAAGTTTACAACCAGTCAGTGGGGGATACAAATGTCATGGGCTTTAATCTTAATGATTTGCCTCCTGAGCAGTTTGGAGAAAGCTTTGTAGCAGAGTTTCAGGGTGATTATGGACAGCCAGTGGAAACACAAAATATTAGGGATTTTGCTAATTGTCCATGGTGGTCTGCTCCTGTTGCTGAAGACAACTTAGCAGAAGGCCAGGATGAAAATGAACAGCCAGTAAATATGGAGATAGAATAAGAATATGGCTACAGGGATAGTTTTTTTGAAGTCAAGTGATGCGAAAATGAAATATATGATTTTGAATGTAATGGGCTCACGATGTTTCTAATGGGGTATTGTTGCAGAGGGAGAAAATCCTTAAAGGACTATGCTACAGTTGGATAAAGTATATATGGAGAAAAACATACATAGTTTCATTTATAGATAGTAATTTTTCTATTTTGTGAAAGGCTGATGAAATGAAAAAATAGCCTAATATTGTGGAGCAGCCTTCTTTTGCTACAAACGTGGTGGATATCTATGTAATAGGAGAATTTTGTCATGGCTGATAGGATCAAAAAAAAAGTAGATATCAAGGAAGCTCAGGCATATCTGCAAGACAAATGTCAAAAGTTTTTTTTTGACATCTTTGTAATTGAAATATCATATATATTAATATAATATATAGGCTTATAGCCTTTTGATCAAAACAATATATATATTTAAAAAATATTATAAAATTAAATAACAATTTTAATATTTTTTATTATTCTACAATTGTTCTATACTTTTTTTATTTTTCATTACATTATAATTTTTATTATTGCCGCATCTTAGGTGGCTTAATATTTTGTCTTATCTTATGGATTCATACCTAAACTAGACACACTAGGGAGTAGATCGAATGGGGTAATATCGTTAATCATGTTGTAGGGTTTATTTGTTCTATTGTTGATCCTAACACTATGTATCTTGATTGGACTTTGATTGTCCCCACACTTTGGACAAGACTTTGAGAGAATTGTGGAGAACCTCGTATTTCTCCATTCTTGCATGCTTATGTTATAGATTATTTCATTCCCCTTGATGGCACAAATAACATACACTTTGATGATGATACTTTAGAGGAGCTTGAGTATATCATAGGTTGACATGTTCTAATGCTTCAAAGACTTTTCTCCTTTCTCCCACTCCTATTGAGATCACATCTCCATATTTTCTTTCTCCTGATGAGATTAGTATCACATCTATAGCCCGTAGTAATTCAACGTGGGCAATCAACGTCTTCCAGACATAGCTACTTTGGATTCATATCTATCAAACATATCATCCTTCTTTGAGGAGTCCCATATTGTTGATTTTGAGGATTATTTCCATAAAATAATACGGTGATCTCCTTGTTCCATAATGAGACATTTCTTAGTGTTAGTGTTTGAGGATTTGCTTGGATTAATTTTTGAAGCATAGAGTCAATGGGTTCTCCTAGAGGATTGAATTTTCATCGTGGGTTGTTATTGAGTCTAAAAGGTGCTCGTTGTGTATTATCTTGTATATTTTCTTATGTCTGAACATTGTTTGGTGCTTGTATGTGTAATGCAGGTTGAGCAATTTGAGACATTTTGGCATCAACCACACCATCATTAACAACATTTTTATTCTTATTCTAATAATGGGACTTGTCATTCAAAAAGTTTGAATAGTTTTTGTTTTCTTTGAAGAATTTAACAAGTCCTCCAGAAATTAGGGCTTTCTTGATAATAAGCCCCTTCTCAATGACTTCATCAAAATAATTTGAACATAGCATTTTCAAGTGAAACCCTACTTCAATGTTCATGTCTTGAGTAAACATTTCAACCAATTGTTTTTTCAGGATGTGACGTGGACTTTTACTTGCTAAGTTTCGCCACCTTTGTAAGGAGGCAATTTTTTCTCCAACATTTTGTTTAGTGGTGCACAATTCAACCATTGTTTCATGGTCCATATTATAGGAGAAATGTGAGATAAACTTGTTAGCTAGTTCATTCCAAGTTATTATGCCTACATAGGGAGTCGAGAAAACCACTCCATAGCTTTCCCTCCTAAGCTTATTTGGAAGAGGCTCATTAGATAAGTACCATTATGCATCATCTCTAAACAAGCTACATAGAACTCTCTCATGTGATTATGAGGGTCTCCCTTTCCTTTATATTTATCAAATTTTGGAATTTCAAAGTGATGTGGAAAGGGTGGAATATATAAAGTCTTGTCAAATGGATAGGGGCATATGTCTTCTAATGTGTAGCTCTTTTTTGTGGCCCCATGTGGATATTGGAAATTTATTGTTGCAAATTTTGGATTTGAAGAGCTAGATTGTTAGGATCTACTGTAGGTGGTACATTAATAGCATCATAGGTGGATGAATGATGTGATGAATGTTGACCTTGGGGGTAGTTTTATGATAATGGATTTTGATGACCATATGGAGGCTTTTGGGGATTGTAAGCATGATTAGATTTGTTAGGATTAGCATATTGTTGTGAATGGTTTTGGTATTGTGGAGGGATGTTGTGTTGTGGATGAGTGTAGTTAGGTGGATGAGTGTATTGTTGTGAAGTTGTGATGTTTTGAGTGGAGATGCATTGTTGAGTATTTGGATTATATGGGTGCATATTAGGATTAGGATTGGTGTTGATATGTTGGTAGTTCTAATAATTGATGTATTGGTTGCCTAGTACGTGAGTATGAACATTGGACATTACTAGTTGGTAAGTATGGGTGTTATATGGTGGTTTTGATGTATTGTTAGGGTTAATAGGTGGTGTTTGTTTAAAGGATTGGATTTGTTAAATGGTGATTCTTGTGAAGGGTGAGATAGTTGTGATGTATGTGGATTAATTGTTGAGGTGGGAGCGATAGTTTTGCTGGATGTAGTATTGTATAACAAGTTATCAATGTGCGTAGAGAATGTGGGATTTTGAGTATGGATGGGTGGTACTGTCACTTTTGTGGAGTTAGTAGGAATGGGGGTTAATGAAATGTTTGCAGCAATTTGTGAAGAGTTGTCAAATAGATTGTTGGGATATGAATAGTGAGGTTAGGGTTTGGTTGTATTGAAGGTGGTATGTTGTTATTGGAACTAGTTTCCCCCAAGGTCTAGGATGGAATATTATTAGGATGTAATGGATACATGTTATGTCGAATGTGGGTTGAAATTTAGCTCCCCTCTAGGCAAGCAACAAGAAGTATTGGTCTTGGTTGGTTGCTAGAAGTGTTACAACTAGCTTCATTACATTAGGGTCTTGTTGGGTTGAACTACCAACTCTTCAGATGTTACATCATGCACAAACCCATCGATGTTTATATTATTGTGAGGCCTCGGCGGGGGTGGTCCTTCGACGCCCCTTGCTTCATACATGTGTGTGAGTTTAGTGTTTTTTTCTTGGAATGGATTTGCATTTGTGTTCATCATGTGAGGATTTGGTTGTTGCATTTTTTTTTACTTAAGACCTTGTCTATACTGGCATAAAGAGATACTAAGACCTTTTGGTTTGAGTGAGATCTTTTTAGGATGGATGAATGAAGTGGGTGTGGCCAAGAAGTATAATGAGATCTTTAGGGTTTTGTATGATCAATATTTTGATAAAGTATGTCAAATTTTTGGGCTAGACTTGTGTGTCCAAGAATCAACAAACTTGAGATAACGATGGAATAGTTTAATTTAGAAGCTCCTAAGTCAAATTAACCACAAAAAAGCTAACCTAATATTCTTCCTTGAGAAGGAAAAATTTCAAGGGAAAATATCAAACTAGAATGGATATGACCACAAGATCTCTGATAGACTAATTGATTTTGATTTTGGGATGACTGAAAAGATGATGATAATGGGGATGTGGTAAATCAAAATCCTAAATTTGAATCTAGAATCTGATCAACAAGACGTGAAGGATGAAAATGGATAAGATAAAATATCAACTCTAAGGGTTTAACTCTATACTAAACTAGTTAATATCAATTCGATTTGATTAAGGTCTATGTGTAAGATGGTAAAGTCTGATAACAGCAAATGGCTTAACCAATAGAGAAAATTGTGCCAAGATACAAAGCAATTGTGCCACAATATAGCACAGATGCAAAAATCAAAGTTTTAGCTATAGGATCCTAAGAAGACATAGATGTAATTCAATTTTTGTAACAAATTCAGGTTTCTGACAATAACAAGATATTGTGCCACTCTACATAGTAGGTGTGCATAGACAGAGAGAAAATGCACCCAAAAAAGTAGATGTGCACAAACAAATAGAAATTGCATTAGATTAGAAATAAATGCACATAGATAGAGAAATTACACCCATATTAGCAGCAAATACACATAGACTGAGAGTAATTACGCCCAGATAAGCAACAAATACACATAGACAGAGAGAAATTGTGCCCAGATAAGTAGCAAGTACACATAGACAGGACAATTGTGACCTAGGACTGAATAGTTGTGATATTTTGATCTAAACTAAGTTTTTAGAATGATGTTTGAAAAATGCAAGATTCTAACTATTTTTTGTGTAAATTGAATATATTGAGAAAATTTTGGCAAGAAAACACTTCAAACAATACACAGCATATAGGACTAACACCAAGGTGAAAAGGATGATTTCGTGAGCCTTCTTCAACAAGAGCACACTAATTGGTAACATAGGTTTTGAATATTGAAAACACTTCAAAAATTCACAGCCTAGCTAGTAATAAGGTTTTATTGATTTAATAAAGGCCCACCTATTGGAGCGTAATAACTTCAATTGAATGGATAACTAGGGTATGATAAGTTCATCTACCACCTCACCACCCCTTTCCTTATAAGAACTAGGTCCTAACAAGGAATTATGTCACCTCAATGAAAGAAAAGTACATGGTGAGTAACTTCAGACATGATACAATACCCTATACCCTACTAAACCAATGGTTGATAGTCTTAAAGGCTTCTAATAAACAAGGACCATAATAAAATCAGTTCAAACAATGAGCTCATATGAGGATGCCAGAGTTGAGGAGGGTTTCCCCTCTTTTCCTCACCTATACAAGTCTCGACGAACCGAGGGTCTTAAGGCTTGGCTTAAAGTACGCTTCCTACACTTTAGGGTAAAACTTTCATTCTCCCCCCTTTTTATACCCTACTTGAATGTAATGTCCCCATTTGGGATAACCCTGAATCTTGTCCTAGAATCACAAGCTTAATGTAGTTGGGGTTGTAACTTACCACTTAAATACTTTAAACAAGATAAATCTTAGCTTTAGGTCCTTTGCATGAATATACTTATATATATATATGTATATTTTATATATGCATATACATATATATATACCCTCTTATAGTTGTTGATCCTTATTTCCTTATTCTTAATATGCCTTTCAAATCATATTGTGTTCCTTCCTTTATTCACGTTCCATTTTATTCCTTTCACTACTCATTCTTCCTCCACAAATCTATCATAAAATATGCAAATCAAGTCTTCATAATTTTCTCTTCATCTACTAGTATATTTGTGATAAAATCATTTATCTTGCACACACATTAGATCTTCTCTTCTCGATATTTTGAATAATATTTTCAATCTTCTCCCCAATCCATATCCTCATAAATTACTCCTTTTTATATCGTCTCCCTTTTGAAAGAATGCAATCTCTTTAAGAAAGACACCACTTCTCAATAGACATACCTCCTCTAAGGGAGGTGCCCTTAATATACTAATATTGATATTTTCTTTAAACACAAGTGTTGACCTTTAAATAATACGAACCACTGTCTCTTAATAATGGATCCATTTCCTTTAAACATAATTATTGCTTTTTAATAAACAGATCTTACTTCTTTTGAACTGATCGCACCTCCTCATATTTATTTGTTGTGTATATACTACCCTTAACTTAACGCTGCATTCTTAGGAATGAAATTGCAGCCTTTGTGCATTAATCGTTGCATCCCTTATTACCCATATCTGTTGTTTATTTATTTAATTATTCCTATTGTATTTGATAAATATATCCTTTCATGCCTTCTAACATGAACTTGGCTTCTTTTAATACCTACGTTGGACCAAGAATCGCATCACTTCATTGTAGCCATTTGGTCAAGAGACATGTCTTTTGTCTTATTGCATCTTATAATACTTGCTAATTAATTGTTATTATTTTAGTTGATTAAGGGACAATTAGTTTATTAATATTGCCCCTTATATTATTTTGCCTTGGAGATGCATTTTTATGTTCTTTTGTTTGGAGGAAATCGTTCATCATTTGTAATGCTCTAATAATAATTTTATATTAAAATATTATAATGATCATAATTCATTTAATATTTATAATTTTATATATGATAATTATAATAGCATTAATGTTTTCTTATTTTGATGTATTTGTTTCATATATATACACATTTAATATTCATAATGTTATATTATTATAATTATAATATTAAGATTTATATTTTATACTTGACTATTATAATTATAATATTATCGGTGATAATTATAATTATAGGGTGATCCCACAATACTGGTTTACAATTTTTAGTCAAACTGGACACTGAAAGATTTTTTCTAACTAAATCTTCCCTTTCGGGCACCTATAGTGGCTAAACCGTGAGGAATTTCAACATGATGCAAACTAGTGATTTGTGAAATTTTGTTTGTAGATTCTAAAAAAAAAAATTTCAAAAATTTTGGAAAATAGATTGCACTTCATTTTCCATCTCCTTCGAAAACTAGTTTTTTTCAGTAAACAACATTTTTAAGAATTAACGCTCACCGTATAATGCATAACCTTTTTTTTCCGTGAAGGATAAAATTCTATTTTTTTTGAATTTAGACTTTTAACTAGTATATCTAGTGCTTCCAATTGGTTTCATAGCTTTTTATTGAATATTTTTTTCCTTAAGCAAGTTTTGAAGTCAAACCAATTACAATTGAGACATAGGCGGACCGTATAACACAACTTTTTTTGTATGTATCAAAATTAAATTATTATTTTTTTGTTGGATCAAGGACTTCAATATATAGTGCACTCATATTTTTAAAAAAAAATTGATAATCTGCTATTTTTCCACATGTGCAGAATAGAGAGCTTGATTTTTGGTGAAAAACCTACATTTACAAGAAATAAAAAATAAATATAATAATTAAATTAAATTTATTTAAAATTATACTTTTTGGGAAGCTTATAATAAGGACTACATACTTGAAAAAATAAATTTTAAATGAATTCATTTGATCCCCCAAAAGGTAAATCAAAAGTGGATATTTATCAGCATTTTGATAGGTGTAAAGGAGACTCCGTTATAGGTATGGTTTAAAACTAGCGGGGTTCTATCCAAGGGGGTTTGATCTAAGGTGGTTCGATCAAACCCTCTTCAATTGGAATCCTTTAAATGGAACTTTTCAAGGCTTAAATCATTATATTTTCTAAAAATATGTGATTTCAGCAAAAATCAAGATCTCCCGAAAATTGTAAACCAACTTTGTGGGATCACCATATAATGATATTTCAAATTGTCTTTCTTTATATTTATATTTTTTATATTGATTTAGTATTCCAATACTTCGTATTTTAGTTACGATTTTGGGGACATGGTTGAGGTCATCCTTGGGGTGATGAAATCCCCAAGCAAGCCTTCTAATATTAAGCAAACTAAAGTGAAGCTTTTTATTATTCCCAAGGTCGTTCTTAAGAGTCGTGAGGGAAGAGCATACGCAGACAATCACACCTCAAGTAAACAAAGTGCAAATCCTAGGGTATTTTTGATCTCCAAGTTCACACTAGGTATGAGGAGAGAGCATACGTACCTTAGGAATTATCAGACACAACAAACAACATTTATTTACTTTATGAAATTGAAGTGTTCCTAAGTTATGAAAAAATCAAACACACAATTCCTACACCAGATAGTGTTAGTAGTTTGTGTTTTTAGTCTTCGTCCCAATGAATGCCACAAGTTGCTCAACCAAATGATTAGTAACCCAAAACCGTAATAGAAAATTGTGTGAATCTAACTAAAAAATATGAAAATAAAGTAGATTATGCCTTCTGTCAATTGTGAGCTTTTGTACAATATATGCACAGTCTACAAAGAAAATATGCCTATCTGAGAAACAAGTTCACCCAAAATAACTACAATTTCACACTTCTACAGAAAGTTGCAACCAATTGAGGAGCAATTTTGCACTTTTGCACTGTAAAGACCAAAAAATAGAAAATAAAGGAAAAAACCTACTCTTTGGGGTCAAATTATCAATTTAATGATCAGAAAATGACATAAACGGGATAGTTATTCAAATGCATAATGCTCAAAAACTAGAAAAGTTCAAAAAAACCCTACAGAAGCAATTATGCCCAAACTAGCTACAAATGTACCCAACAGAGCAACAATTGTGCACTTTTGTGCAATAGATATGTCTAAACAAGCAATAGTTATGCCCAAACTCGTATCAATCGTGTCATTTTGCAGACAACCGCATAAGACGACCCTGTAACTACAAAAACACCTTAAAAATCATGAAAATTGATTAGTAATAGGGACTGGATCATTCCATCAAGCATGCCAAAATGTATGACCTCAAAATATGATTGTAAAACTAAAGGATAAAAGAAATAATCAGCAAGCATTCACAATCAAAAGATCATAATCAATGAAGCAAATAGAACAAACTGAATCAAATGAAATGCAAACCATGCACACACTGAAACAAACAATCTGCCCTAGCATAACTATGTTCTCCTCTATTTCACCCTTGGAGAATGGTGTAAGTAGTAACCTTTGCTCTCATATTTGTAATAAGCACAAAAACATAAAAGCACCTACAAAATATGAGTATAGTTTCTTTACACGATCTGAGATGAAAATGAAGGATGGAGGGTTGAATTTATAGACTTTTAGTGACACTAATCAATGGTGGAGGTTAGAAGGGAGATTGAAAAGGATCAATAAGGGAGAACTGATGAGAGGAATTGATTAATTGTTTTTGATATATTTTTGATATAGGAAAAACCAGGTATTGAAGGGACCCGAAATCCTTTACAAACAAGAACAAAGTTGTGAAAAGGACAGCCTATAGCCAGCCAAAAAAACTAGCTCCCATACAAGACCC
>VDFB02016131.1:0-29626 GCA_007258455.2 Sequoia sempervirens
AGGCTTTTGAGGATGGTTTTATTTGTGGCTTCTGCTTGGCCATTGCCTTGGGGATAGTATGGGGTGGAGAAGCGATGCTGGATTTTGAATTTCTCGCACAAGTCGTGAACCTCCTGGTTCTTGAAGGGTGTCCCATTATCTGAGATAATGGATTGTGGGACACCATAACGACAGATGAGATAGTTCAGGATGAATTTTGAGATCTGCTTTCCAGTGATGTAGGTCATGGGTATGGCTTCCACCCACTTTGTGAAGTACTCAGTTGCAGTTATAATGAATTTGTGGCCATTGGACGAGGTGGGTGATATTTTCCCAATGAGATCGAGTCTGCACTGTGAAAAGGGCCATGGTGTGATAATCGGGTGAAGCTCTTGAGCTGGAGCATGGATGAGGTCCCCATGCTGCTGACATTGTAAACACCTTTTAGCATGATCATGTGCTTCTCGCTCCATCGTGGGCCAGTAATACCCTAGCCTCAGCAGTTTCTTGGTGATGGTTATCCCACTCAAGTGTGAGCCACAGATACCGTTATGAACCTCAGTTAGAGCGGTTAATGCCTCCTCAGCATTTAGACAGCGAAGTAAAGTACCCTCTATGCTTCTACGGTATAAGGTATCACCTAGGATGACAAATCTAGATGCTTTTTTGATAAAGGTTCATTTTAGGCTCGATGGTAGGTCAACGAGTAAGACTCCTATTTGAAGATATGTATATATGTCATGATACCAAGGATCGCCAGGACCAACGATTTCACACACATATTCTGATTTCGGTACCTCGAATGTGGGAACAAGAATCTGCTCGATCAGAAATTTATATTTCGTTACATTATGAGGGATGTCTAATAGAGACCCGATTGTAGCCATGGCGTCAACTGCTCTGTTGTTGGTTCTTGGAATCTGCTCAAATGTTATGTCGATGAAGGATTCTTTTAGAGTCTCTACCAATTTTTTGTATGGGGTTAGCTTGTCATCCTTTGTCTGATATTCATTATTCACCTGATTTATGATCAGTTGTGAGTCACCATAGACCTTGAGAGCTATGATATTCCACTGCACTGCTATCCTGAGACCTATAGTCAAAGCCTCGTATTCTGCAATGTTGTTAGTGCAAGGAAATGCTAGTTTGTATGTTCTTGGTATGCAGTCACCCTGTGGGTTGATGAAGAAGACACCAAATCCTGATCCATGTTCTATATATGACCCATCGAAGTATAGTTTCCAGTGATCAATAATGTTGAGGTTAAAAATAGACTCATCTGGAAACTCTGAGACAAGGGGATTCTCAGAATACATACGTGCTTCTGCTAATTGGTCTGCAATAACTTGACCCTTGATTGCTTTTCTCTCAACATACTCGATGTCATATTTTGATAATATCATGACCCATTTTACCATCCTGCCAGTTAACATTGCCTTAGATAAAAGATATTTGAGGGGATCAATTTTGGCAATAAGCTTTATCTTGTGTTCCAGCATATAATGTCTAAATTTTTGGGATGCAAACACTACTGCGAGGCAAGCCTTTTCAATGAAGGAGTAATTTAGCTCATGACCGACCATTGTCCTACTGATATAGTATATGGCTCTTTCTGTTCCATTTTCATCATGCTGAGCAAGAAGAGCTCCTAGGGCTGCTACTGTTGCTGACACATATAAGATCAATGGCTTTCTCAGGATAGGTGGCATTAGCACTGGAGGTGTCAGTAGATATTCCTTTATTTTGTTGAATGCCTCTTCACACTTTGTATCCCATTTGTATGATACCCCCTTGTGGAGAAGGTGCGAATATGGGTTCTGCTTGTTTGCCAATTGTGCTATGAACCTTCTAATGGATTGGAGCCTACCTTGGAGGCCTCTTAGTTGTTTTAAGTTCCTTGGTGCTTCCATCTCAAGGATTGCTTTGACTTTTGCTGGATCTACCTCAATACCCTCATGGAACTAGCATTCTAGTAGTTTACACGATTGTACACCCGAAGACACACTTCTTAGGATTTAGTCGACTTTGTATTCCTCTAATCGTCAAAGATAGCTTTTCGGGGTTGCTATATGATCTTGTCTTTTCTTGGCTTTGCTAGGATGTAAAATTAGAGCATAGTCTTTAACTATTTTGTGAATCATATCATGAAATATAGAGTGTCATAGCCCTTTGATAGGTTGCTCCTGCATTCTTTAAACCAAATGACATCATGTTCCAGCAGTAGGTCCCCCATGGTCAAGTGAAAGCCGTCTTGTGTTGGTCTTCTTTCGCTATCATGATCTGATTATATCCTAAAAATCCATCCATTAATGATGGCATCTAGATTACTACTAGCTGTCATGTAAAACTATCATATCGATATTGGGAAGTGGAAAGTCATCCTTGGGACATGCTTTGTTCCAAATCTCGAAATGCATGCGGTCACGATGACCCGTCGGGTTTTGAAATAGGTACCAAGTTTGATACCCATTCTAGATAATCAATTGGTCGGATAAATCTAGCATCTAATAGCTTTTTGAGCTCCATTTTGACTAACAAAGCAATTTGAGGATGCATTTTGTGAAGCTTTTGTCTGACAGGTTTTGCATCTGGATACACTGCTAGGTGGTGGACCACAGTATTTGGATCAAGTCCTGGCATATCCGCATAACTCCATGCAAATTTTATTTGTCTTTCCTTTAGGAATGCTGCTAGGAGTTCTTGTTCTTCTGATAATAGTGATTCCGCATAGAATGTAATATGCGGGGTCTCCTCTGTTCCTAGGTTGACTGGGTTGCATTTTTTGACCAAGACTGCTGACTTCTCTTGATGAATAGCTCTTAAGGGAAGATTGAATCCTTCATCCTCGGGTGCCTCAGAGAGGTTTTCACCATTGGATACGTCCTTTCTTTTTACTATTTTCTTGTCGGAGAGTGCCACAGTGTGGTTTTCACTCAAGGACCCGGATATGATTCTTAGTTTCACTTTTGCGACTGAAAGATTCAATCGTTTCCCCGTAGTAGGCGTGTGTGTCCAATTCCATTATGAATCCTGCCTTGTGATCTCCATCTGGAATGTTATCCCTCAACCCCATGAATTCTGAGAGTGCTTCATCATTTTCGAATGTATCGAGAACTGGTGGTCCTCGTTGGTCATAGTCGATCAGTTGGGGGTAGACTAAGCGGATCTCATGATTTTGCATATTTGGTTCAAAGGATATGGTACTAATCATACACAAAGTGGTATCCTCGAATAACTTAGGGAGATTGGATAAGGTATCTTCGTCATCGCTACTAATATAGGGCTCAGTGATAAAGTTATGCATGTCTGTCCCTATGGGTATTGGGGAGTGCACTTGTACTAGGACTGGCTAAGGAGAAACATTAGCGGCTCTAACCAGAGGACTTCAACCACGTATGGTTATTCTCGGAGGGGTACATCCAAGACCAAGATTTGTTATAGGTCGCGTCTCAGGCATGATTGGTATTAAGAGACCATTGTCATTTTGTCCCAGTCTTTGATTGCAGTCATAGCCCATCGCAAGCATCATGTGTAGGCCTCTACTTCTTTCATCCATTGGTAATTCAGGTGTCGATCTTTCATCTCGATGCAACATGTTTGATGGATCTGCTTCAATTACCTCATGGCCAAGGTCTCCCCACCTTGTGAATTCAGGATAATTTTGAGAATAGGTTTGTGATGTGGGAGCTTGATTTTCTTGTGGGCATCCTCATGATCTTGGAGATTGTGGTAACTCTCCTATCACAAAAGAATTGTTAGGGAGCCTATAACTTCCACAGCCGTCCTCTTGGATGATGAGCTTGATATCGGAAATGGTGGGAATGGCGGGTGTCTCTGTCGCAGAAGTGGACGTGAGAGTGGCGGGATCGATGTATGATGTGGATGGGCCCTCATTATTTTTCAGCACTTGGGGGATTTTGTAATATTTGGCTTCAAGGTTCTTGCAGTATGAAAATGGCTCAGGATCTCCATGGATGGTAACCTCTTGTCCATTATGTGTGAATTTCACACATTGGTGGAAGGTTGATGCTACACTCATTGCATGGATCCATGGGCATCCCAAGAGAATGTTGTATGGTAAGTCGAGGTCCAAGACCTGACAGGTGGTTTCGATAAGCATTGGCCATACTTGGATAGGGAGCTTAATTGTGCCTTGAGATACTCTTTCTTGGTCATCATATGCTCTGATTGTTATGCCCTTTCCTTTGTCAATGGAATCTTCTGATATCTTTAACTGCTTGATGAGGCTAAAAGAACAAATGTTCAAACCTGCACCTCCATCCACTAGGACCCTTTTGATTTTTCTTTTGTTCACAATGACTTCCAAGTGAAGTGCACGATTGTGAGATGGTTGGGCGGGAAAGTCTTGGTCAGAAAATGTAAGGAGATTAGGTGTTATGATGTTTCCGACCATAGCTTGGAATTGTTCCGCATCGAGGTCTGCGGGGACGGTAGATGAGGCTAATGCTTCCTCAAGGATCTTTTTATGTGCTGATGAGATTTTTAACAACTCCATGATGGAGATGTGTGCTGGCATTCTTTCGAGTTGGTCTACAACATTGTAGCTATACATAATGGATCTTGATGTAGGGACTCTATTTGGTTGGGATGATCCCGAATGGTGACTTTTCTCTGCCTCTTTGTGGTGACCTGACAAATGGGCATGGGCACCTTTGATGGTGATGACCATGCAATTTTCATTGAGGTTGGCAAAAATTGTTTCGTATACATGATTTACACTACCCTTCCTTTATCCTTGTTATTCCCTTTGTTGCCATGATTCAGCATTAGATTCATGTAGATTTTAAGATCCCGATTCCCAGTAGGTGGTTCCACATTGCGATTCTTTATCAATGAGAGATCTGCGATGTTCTTGAGTCTCATACAATTGTTTGTGGTGTGGCCTTTGATTTTGTGGAATTCACACAGTTGATTCTCATTATACCAAGGAGGTTTTACATCAGGTTCTTGATAATTCTCAAATGTAGGGGCTTGAATGAGTTTTTCGTCGATTATCTTTTTCATGATGTCTTCAAGTGGTTCCCCCAAAGTGGTGTATTTTCGTTTGGGGTATGTTTTGTGTTGAGGTGGTCCTCTTTGGTCATTGACATTATTGATGGTGGGATTATTGGGTTGGTATGTTGTGTGATGAGTGTTTTGGCGTTGTGGTTGGATTTGTGGTGTGGGTGTATTTTGGCGTGGACCACTAATGACCACCTTGGCGTCTACAACACCATCATTAGTGACATTTTTGTTTCTTGCCCAGGTGCAAGGTTTATCATTGTAGTTTGATGATGGGTGGTTGTTTTGCGGTTCATGATATGATGTTGATTCGATGGGTTGAGTCACAAGGGCTCTTTCGATGCTAAGCGCCTTGGAGATCAATTGGTCGTATGTGGTGATACCCTGAACTTTGAGATGGAATGATAGATGAATTTCAAGATTGGCTATGATTGTGTAGACTTCTTGTTCTTCTGGCATGGTCCATTTGCTCCGATTGGCCTTGGATCGCCATCGTTGAAGAAATGAAGCAAAAGATTCATTCTTTCCTTGTTTCAGAGCGTAGAGTTCTTCGAGACTAACATCCATTGTAATGTTACATGTGTAGTTTCTAATGAATGCATCTCTAATTTCTTCAAATGTCCTAATGCCTGAAGGTAAGCGAGAGAACCATTCTATAGCATCTCCTACTAAGCTCCTAGGAATAGTCGCATCAGATAAGTGTTGTCATATGCAACCTCCATGCAATGAACCTGGAATTCCCTGATGTGATCTTCAGGGTTTCCCATCCCTCGATATTTGTCAAATTTGGGGATCTCAAATCCTTTAGGGAATGGTTTCATCTCTAGGCTCCTATCAAATGGATAGGGAGACAAGTTGCTTTGCATTTTGGTTGTTCGCCCTGATTGAAGATCGAGTACTTGTTGCGAGAGCAACTTGAATTGTGTCATCATATCATTCTGAGGATCAGGGGGTGGGATGAATGTGTTTTGGAGTGTTGCAATCGTGGTTTGGATGGGTGGGTTGGTTTGTGCATTATTCAATGGTATCGGTATGTTGTGGCAGGCAAAGTAGGCTTCTACTTGATTCTGGATGAACAATGCTTGTTGTTGCTCTTGTTGTTGTTGCGCTAGGATTTTTGCTTGTTGTTGCACTTGTTGTTGTTCTAACAATGCTTGTTGTTCTGCTTGCTATTGTGCTTGTTGTTGATCTAACAATGCTTGTTGTTCTGCTTACTGTTGCGCTTGTTGTTGATCTAACAATGCTTGTTGTTCTGCTTGTTGTTGCGCTTGTTGTTGATCTAACAATGCTTGTTGTTCTGCTTGTTGTTGTTCCCACAACGCTTGTTGTTGGGCTACCAATTCTACTACTTCTTGTTGTTCTTGATATTGTTTTAATGCTTGTTGGTATGCTTGCCATTGCGCTGCTTGTGAAAGAAGTTGTGCTTGTGCTTGTGTGTGTTGTGCTTGCGCTTGAGCTTGTGCTTGGGCTTGCGCTTGTGCGGTTTGTTGTTGCAATAAAAGTTGTGCTTGAGTGACTCTTTGTGCTTGCAATGCTTGTGCGCTTGGGTGGCTTGTTGTTGTTGTTGTTGCAATAAAGCTTTGGCTTGTTGTGCTTTTTGTGCTTGTAATGCAGCTTGTGCAGTTTTGGCAGCTTTGAGCGGCTTGTTGCACGGCTTTTTGTTTTTGCACTTGTTGATAGCCTCTTTGGAAGGCAGCTTGCAATGTTGCGTCGAATTGGTTTGATGTGGTGAATGTTGGTGGTGGTGGGGGTGGTGGTGGATTTGGAATGGCGTTTGTGGTGGTGTTGTGTTGATTATTTATTTGGTGGATGGTGTTGTCATGTTGATGTGGTGATTGGTGGATGGTGTTGTTGGTGTGGTAAGTGGCGTCGTTGATGTGATTGGCCCTTGAGGGACCATGGTTTGCAATGTTGTGGGGGTGTTTGATGATGTTGCCATTGCTTGTGTGTTTGTCATTTGTTGTTGAGATGTCAACAATAAGTTTTGAACATTTAGCAAAATGTTTTGATTCATGGTTGGGATAGTGGTTTGATTGATGCTTGGTAGGGGAGGCAATCCCAAGCCAAGGAGTGATGTGGATGATAATGGTATTGGTGGGAGAGGTGGAAATGTAAGGGGAGTGAATCCTTGGGAGAGTGTTGTGGTGTTGAAAATGCCCCCTTGTCCAAATATGTCTCCCTCCTCTTGTGAATTTGTGAGAAGAGGTGTTTGTGGTGCTCCGTGGAAAGATGTTGATGATAGGTCGTAATGTAAAGTGAGAGGAACATTTTGGTGTGATGGATTATGGAGGATGTTTTGTTCCACTGTGGTGTTTGTGTCCAAGTTTTGATTATTCACAAGGGGATGTGATTGAAGTGCATTGAGGAATGTGTTTCCCTTGTTGATATTTGGTTGAGTTGGAGCAATCGATGTTGTGATTCTTGGAATGTTTTGCGTGACGTTTTGGGATGGAGGTGTAGATGAAATGGGGATGGTGGATGAGATCGGAGGAAACGACGTATCCATTATAGTACTCACATCAAAATCCAAAGGCAACTTGGCCCCTTGTTTCGCTAGTTCAAGCATGTACAATGAAGGGTTAAGTCTCATCATGATGTTGATGGTTCTATGGTTGTCTTCATTTTGGAGCATTTCTGTCATTTCCTCGCGAGACATTCCAAAGGTGGGGTCCTCCCCTTGATTTTCTTCTTGCGGATTTTGCGATGATGAGAGGGTCAATGGATTACTTGATTCTGCGAGATTCATTTCTGTGTTTGTTTGGCTAAGGTCACTTGAAGCGGGAGTTTCTTTGTGGGCTTCCATACTCTTCTTGTATTGAGATCTTGTTTGAACCATAAAACAAGGATCAATCTTCGAGAATATGGGAGATGAATCTCTTGATTCCTTGGATTAATCCCTATTTTATGTCTCAAAGTGAAAATTTTAGGATGCCTTTTAAGATCAAATGTGATGATGATATGATGGTGATGTTCAAAGATGGATGTTATGGATGTTTTGACTTTTTATAGATCTTGAATGAAATACTAGGCTTTTGGATTTTTTGATTGGTTTGATGTTTGGATTTTGAGATTTTGTCCTTGATCTTGATTTGGATTTTGATTTGGATTTTGAACAAAAAAGACCCCTAAGATGTTTGATAATGATCTAAAGGATAGTTCTGTTCAAAGGATGATGATTTGGATATGTGTGAGGAGAAGGATGCATCTACCCACACCTACCCAAACAAGATGATTGTTTCACTAAGTATATGGAGAAGGATTCATCTACATACACTAAGCTAGACAAGATGATTTGGATGTCTTTGACTAAGGATATGCAAAAGGGTGTATTTACACATTCCTAGCCAAAGGTGTTTTGATAATTGTTTTCAAGGACTTGGTCTCAATGAGTTTGTATGATTTTGGTGTTTGCTTGATTTTGTCATAAAGCCTAGTACTTCAAGGATGATTTCAAGGTTTCTTCAAAAGATGATTTGTGAAATGGATTTGATGTTTTAAATATGGATGGAAGAGGTTTGATTTGTTTTGATCCCTAGATGAACCTAAAAATACCACTTTGTTTTTCTAGACCTAGGTATTGAAGAGTGTGCATATGCTTCCTAAAGACCTTTGTAACCAAGGAATGATTTGAACATTTTTGGATTTCCAATCAATGATTTGTGCTTTTTGGGATTTGGAGTCTTCAACACACATGAAAGTTCATTTTGCTTAGCTTTTCTTAATGGATTTATTTTACCAAAAACACTCTCTTTGATTAAAGTTTCAAACTAATATGTCCAATGTCTTAATTTCCTTAAACCCCACAAGATATTTTATGTGGAAATTCAATGAACTTAAGGCAAGGGTTTTCCTATTGTTTACTCAAGAAGACAAATTGAGGTATAATCCAATGCTTAGAAACCTCTACAAACGTGAATCCATAGGGAAAGCAGTAACATATGGATTGAGTCAATGATATTTGTCTTAAAGAGGGTTTGAAATTTTGATAATCGTGTTGAATGTTTGTTTGCAAAATGTTTTCGAATACAAACTATGTTTTCAAACGAAGAACAATTACAAGCCCTATGGATGTGTAAGACAATATTTGTTGGATTCCCACTTGGACAAGTCCAGCTACGCTTATCTCTAGCAGATGGTTAGATGCTTGACCCCACTGGCTCCCCTCCACGGCTCATTACGTCAATCGGGGCAGCCAAGCATCAACACCCATGAAACTCCCATGGCGTTTCCATCTCTACTAGAAGACCGTAAGAGTGTGGGGTGGCTTGAATGACCGTTCTTGCACCAACAAATAGATTAAGGATTTTGGAAAATTCTAGCACATGGGTTCTAGTAAGGACTTTCTGTTCGTAGGAGTTGACCCAGCGTGGCAAGAGTCCCCTTTCGGATCCATCTTATCGGAGCCAACCACGTGATTATTGCATTTAACCAAAATCCTCATTTATATCCCAGCTGGAAATACTCTTGGCTTTAGAGTGTTACCGGTTGAGTCGTCGCTTGGGTGAGTACTTTTTCCCCAAGGCAGGCCCTCTAAGATAAAAAAAAGCAAGCAAAGACACAATCCGTAACTCGATCAATCTTTGATGGCACAAAGAAAGAGAATGTACGCGAAAATGCCCCTACTCACACTCGCACAAGATGTTCAATTGAAGTGTTTCAAAGCAATAAAATATATTTTGAATGTTTCTCTTGCACTCTAGATTGCACAAAGCGCAAGGGGAGAGGATACGTACTCAAAAGACAAAATCATACAATTCAAACACTTGTTCGTTTTATAACCTTCAAAGCAATTGTGAGTTCGTTTTAAGCACCAAATGAAATATGAAGATTGCTTGTCCAATTTTTAGCCCAAAAACGAAATCTAGTAAGTTTGTCCTAAGATTCATTTTAAGCCCCTTTGCAATGAAAAGAAAATTGTTCGTTTTAGACCCAAATGAAAATTAGTGTTCTAAAATGAAAAGATAAACAACTTCGTGAAGTAGTGTTGATCAAACACTTAAAGTGTTAAAAAACACATTGAGTTTTCAAAAAAAGAAAAATGCCCCTCCTTTCGTTTTCATTTGCTAGCCTCCTCCTTCGCTTTGTACTTTTTGCCTTTCGCTTTTCCTTTGTACCTTGGTTGCCCTTCGTTTGATTTTTTGTACCTAAAAACATCATAAAAAATTAGTCATGTATTGCAATTTGATAAAAACATATACAAAATTCATCAATCATTTAATCCAATGATGCATGCCACATGCACTTTTAAATTTACACATGAATTCCTTATGATAAACTTGAGTTTTTAATTCATGCATAAACTTGAAACAATGATAAGATGTTAAGACACCGTTCTTTTGTTTAGAATTGAATTATGTATCAAATCAAGCTTATATGTAAAAATAGAAAATATCATATAATGATTTCTTTGGTTAAAAAAAAAAACCAGAATATGACCAATTTCTTTATTTGAATCAAGGTAATAAAGAGTCAATTCCTAACAACTATATTGCATCTATGTTTTGACGTGCATCGTAGATAGGAAAAAGAAATATCAAACCACTTTCAAACGTCCTTTTTCAAACAATAAATAACAAATCTTCTTGTCTTCTTTCCCACGCCATAGAGCATCCTTTTCAAACAATAATAAATAACAGATCTTGCTGTCTTTTCCCATGCCACAGGTAGATTCCTACAATCTTTAATGCTTTAAATTCAATAACTTCAATCAGGGATCAATAATGTCAGAAGAATTATTAGAAGTTTTGAATTTAAGTCTGTGATTTACAAAATCTGCGCATCAGAAAGTTAGTACATCAAAATAATCAAGAGTTGCTCTAACAAGGTCACTCAGAGACATAAGCAAAAATGCAGGGATTCAAATGTCTGAAAACATACTAAAAGACCACCAAAAGTGTACAATCAGGAACATGTAAATGCACAGGAATAAGTGGAAGCAGCGACAACAGAACTAAATACACTGGAGTAAATATTTCAACGTGTATTAATAATGAATTAATAACACAGTCAAAGCACTTACATTTGTTTGATAGGACATTTTAACAAGATATTAAGTTAACAGAAGATTTTAGTTGAGATCTCAGACATTGGTTGAAAAACAGATCATTATTCCACACCATGCTGCGCACAAAGACTCCCTATTTAATGGCAGCGACCACATAACGTAGTAATGGCCCTCTTTACTACCTGATACGATGTGAAAATCAAAGGCAGACCACCTTCTTTAATGACCATGTATCTTTGGTTTGGCTTATTGGTTCAAGTTGCATCAAAGGGAGATACCTTCGCGTGTCTATTTATTTCATTTAATGAAGATAAATTTCAAACCAAAACACTTTCTAGTTTGTATGAATATCATGTCCTGCAATCATTAATGAATGAAAGACTCCTACAGAAAAAGGAGATCAAATCAGATCCATAAATTGATGGAGACATCTAGATAAATGTTCGATGAAGGCATTAAAGGGCGGCAACAAAACTACTTCTTACTTATTTCGAGGCTGCTAATGTTGCAAATCCAATCAACGATAAAGACATAGACGCAAGAGTGAATAAAAAATGGAAGGCAGTCGAGCATAAGCTGCTAGCGTTATTTTTTTGACTTTTAAAGACCTTACAAAAGGACATTTTATATCCCACGAAGACTCCTTAGGAGAAATGGCACGCAGAAAATTTTAAATAAACACTATTGGCAGGAGTGAAATCATTTTCTATGACTATTTCCCTTTTAGAATAACTATCAAACTTGCGCAAAAGAAAATTCCCTTCATAGGCATCTTTAACTGCTTGATATAATGCCTCAAAATGGCGCTTAATTTGACTGACATGATATCTAAAGCAAATTCCAGTAAATGGAGGAAAGGAAATGTGGATTGAACATAGGCAACATCGGGATCGACGCATAGAAAGATGACTCTATACCTGTATACAAAACAACAGCTCTCAACTTACACGTAATTAATGAAGACATGAGCATATCATTGAATGAAGATGTGGTTTTTTTATAAAATCTTCTACTATTCGCAACATTCAAGAGATAAATACAGTAGACTCCAGCACATGATGACAAGTGACTTATATACGATGTCTTCTATGCTGTCTATTTTGATCAATGAAATCTAATAGAAGTGATCTTTTATGTCTGATTTTACTCCCTACTGTAGCTTCAGAGCATTTCATTAGACTGCTGTCAGCATATCAATGGATTTCAAAAGTTAGAAAACTACCCACTTTAAATTTTGTTGATGCTCATCCCAACGGTATTAGATCCTTAAGTGCATACAATGGTGAAAAGAAATTAAAACAAAAATTTGACAGTGTAAATACCTCCTGCAGCAGATATAGTTGGATATATGATATATGTTGTCAATATCAGATAACAAACAAGACACTCACAACCAAACCAAAATGATTAAATTATAAATAGAAAGACAAACGTATCCACCCAGCTATCCATGCTAAGAGCAAAGAAAAATAAACAAAATTAGCAGATACAACCTTGGCTTACAACGAGAATGTTCTATTAGCAAATTTTGATAAAAACAATAAACACCACAAGCTTTTAAATGGAACAATTCTGGCATAGAAATGATATTAGATAAAAAAAAAAAATTCCCTCCTTCTAGCGCCAAATGTAGGCATCATTTTAAAATCTGCAAACAACTAAACTTCAAACAATGGGTTAGTGCCTTGCAAACTCTATCAAAATACCTCTATGAAATATATTGCAAATGCTTTCAAAATGCCACAAATGATGATAAAAAGACTAAAGCATTATGAAAACCAAAAGCAAGCTACCTATTCCATAGTTGGATTGGTGTCACATGTGCTAGTGACCCTTTCCCAATCCTTGATCAAAACTCAAGATGATGAAATGCAAATGGAGATGGTGGAGTGATGATGAACAAGATCAAATCTCAAATGAAGAGAGTAACCTTGCATAAAATTTTGAAGGATTTGCTTGAGGATGAAGCTTGTATTTAAAGATTTTTAAAATGCTAAGTGTTGAAGAGGGACCAATGTGGGACTAAAGATTCTGCCAATGAGAGGACACTTGTCAAATGGTGATTGGTTGATGTATGTGCAAGATTTGGGAAGAGTTCCCAAGAGGGGGAAATTTTGAATTCAAATTTGTAATAAATTTTGAGAGGGGGACAAGAAAAAAGAGCAATAAATGCCATGTTTGACTTGTCATGTTGAGGGAAAATGATTATTTTAATAAATCAATAAAATTGATTTATTGTGCAAGTGGCTAGATCTAGATAATGCAAGTGGGATGGGATTAGCATTAGATCAGGATTAGATGATGATTATGCTGATTTAATGCTGATTAGGTGAGTTGACATTTTGGACTTTGATATTTGATTTATTTGAATTAGAAAATGATGGAATATAATTTAAGATTTGATTTAAATGGATTTTTGATTTATTATTAAAAGATTGATGATAATGCTCATTTGATTTTAGATAAATAACCTTAGGCAATGAGATTATTTAAATGGATGAAGGTGATGAATGGATCTAATGCAACATCTAATTCAGTTGATGAATGAACTTGATCAAATGCAGAATGTAAATTTTGCATGTCTACAGATATACACCAACATCTCTCTTTTTAGAAATCTTAATTCACTCTAAAAATTTTTAAAGCTTCATTTATCTTTAAAATTTCAATTTATGGATCTCTTTATGGATCATGAAGATATGTTCTAGTGAACTAAAATGGAAAGCTTAGTCAACCTCCAAAAAAATTCTTAAAAATTTAATATTTGATGATTGACTTTATTTTATTTTATTTAAATTTATTGGAAGTTTCATTTCAAAGAAATTTCTAGAAAGATTTTGATGTTAAAAATATTTATATGATGGTTGATTAAAATGTAAGTATGTAGTTTTGAGTTGAATTTTATCAATTTATAGTTCATGCGTGGTAAATTATTCAAGATTTTTCTTTGGAATTCTGTCAAACCTTGAACTTCATTTTAAAGGAGTTTCATCGATATACACCAACATATTTCTCTTTTTCTAACATAGAGATTTTTTTAAACTTTTAAGAGATTAATTTAACTTTATTCTTTTAAAAGCTTCATTTATCTTTGATATAATCCATAAATCAAGACTATTCATTAAGAAAAAGATATCATCTTAGTTCAATTGTAATAATATGATAACAATTTTCCATCAAGTGTTGGTTTCGTTTCATTCCACACCAATCCTTAAAGTGTACAACCACACAAATACACACAAGCATCATATCATTTCATAATCTCAAGATCACACACAAGGATTGTCTTGAGTATACATCACATATACACAAGGTGATTAGTTCATACACATCACAAGTACAGTAGTGACTAGTTCATATGCACATCACAAGTACAATAATGACTAGCTCATACACACATCACAAGTAAAATAGTGACTAGCTCATATGCACATCACATATACCACAATCACTAGTTCCAACACACATCACATATTTACATAAATAACTTGTAGTAAATTTGAGATGGATGCAGCCTACTACATGCATCATCCTCCTACTTAATTCTTAATCGCATAAGTCCATAAGTAGATCTCACTTGGAAAATGAATGTTGGTACTTGGTGCATATCATACTACATCTTAGGTCCCATATTTTTCCCAATCCACCATCATTTGTGATGATAATCAAGTAACCCATGCTATTTGATGTCATCATTTCCAAGGTCATCAATAGCAATGTGCACAAAGTCTAAGGTCATTTACATAAGTGCACACAATTAGTGATTAATATATATGTGTGAGGTAAAATGTGTAAATAAATAACAAGATCACACAAGCAATGAAACGTATTACATTAGAGATTTGAATCATAAAACTAATTTAATTGCAAACAAAGCAAATTCTCCAAAATCATTCCATTGTTCTCTATTCTCAAGGATCCTCTAAATCATTAGTACTCTCATATTTGTATATTGTACTATGACTATTTGGATGATTATAAGAAACAAGATGTTGTAGAATGCAAGAATCTAATTCCTACATGATGATAAGTTGTATGATAATGTTGAAGAATGCTATGATATTAAAGGCTGCAAATGATAATGATAATGCGACAATGGATATGATACTAAAGACTATGGTGAAAATTTTGTATGAAGCTAATCTAATAAACTAAAATGTAGCTATGAAACTAAGCCATGATTCTAAGCTAAAATGCTTCTACAATGCAATTTGCTAAATGCTCAAATGATCTAATGTGATTTATGCATAATAAGTTTTTTCAAAGATTTATTTTGCAAATGTTGTATAAAGGCTTGTATTTATAGGAATTCCAAGGCATAAAATGATGTGGCAGTAACTAACAGTCAAGATTTCAGCTGGAGAGATGAACGGTGGAGATGGACGAAGTTAGAGAGAATCATGGAGGATGTTCCCTTGGCTAAGAGCACCATGCCAAGTGTATGAGGGAATAAAATGTGTGAGAGAGCCAAGTGTCCAAAGTTAGTTTTTGAATTGGCTGAAGATAATTCCCATTTAAATATTAGACATATTTAAATTCATATGACACTTGAGGATGTGGCAAGAGGAAAAGCTGGAGACATGTACCTAAATTCAAATTGGGAATTTAAATTTAATGAGAAGATAATAATTAAATAAAATAAACTATTGACATTTGTTTATTTAATTAAATTTAGAAGAATGTGATTTAAGATGGTAGAATGAAAAGTGTTGACTAAATTTAATTAATTGTCTTGACTAATTTTAGGTGTATACATTTTACCCCTCTTTGAAGGCATGTGTTTACATGTTGCTTCAAAGCAAGATTTGTTGTTGATGCTGAAAAAAAAAAATCAATGTCCTAGACATCGATTTTCAGGTGACGACGGATATATGCCCCCTCGGAAGATAAATTGATGATTTTTTGGATTTTTTGGATTTTTTTGAATTTTTGAAATTTTTGATGATTTGATGATGATTTCAAAATTTTATGATCTAGAAACGATTTATCTCCCAAAAAATTATGTTGAACCTGCCAACTGATAAATTGATGAATTAAGCCCCTTTGGAAAATAAAATAAATCAAACTCATAAAAATCCCACTTAATTAGCCTTTAAAAGGTTAAAAAGGTGATTTTGGAGTTCATTTGTGCATTTGCAATTTGAAGATTTGAGAGTGATTGAGCAATTGAGTAATTTCAGCAAGATGGTGATTCCCTACTACACACCGATTCGAGTGCATGCGACATCACAACCACCTAGAAGCATATGGACCTCTGATACATACCCTGAAAAACTCCCTCATGATTTTGAATTTCATTTTCTTTCCTTTTATTCCATTTAAATTATGTTTAAACACGTTTTAACACATTCAGTCATCGATGTAGACAATCGGTAGACTATTTTGGCACATCTGATAGTCTAACGCATAGGGTTAGGATTTGTAGTGCATTCATGGAGGGCTTTAGCGCATCTAGAGAATTAGTGCTTAGACTTAGATGTTTAGCCCATATGACAATTGTTATAGTGCATAGGGTTTATTAGCGCATTGAAACCCTGTAATGGCACATTGATGAATTTTGATGGTGCATATGGTAATTTTGTGTATTGAAGCCCTGTTTTAGTGCATTGGTATAATTTTGTGGTGCATCCACATTTTTAGCGCTTTGAGACACTATTTTAGCTCATCTAGGGAAAAATGATAAATTTTTGATTGAACTCCTTGTTTTCGATGGATTTTGATCACATCAATTGTTGATTTGATGATGATTGATGATGTTGATAGATTAGATGATTATTGATCTCATGATAGGTGAGATTTAATGATAGGATGATGATTATTGACCTCATGATAGGTGATGATCAATGATAGATTGATGATTGTCCTCATGATAGGTGAGGATCAATGATAAATTCTCACGAGATGCAATCAAGATCTCATCAAAGCTGATTAGATTGATAGGTTGATTGATGTTTGATTGATTGATTTGTTGATTTGCGATATGAATGGTTGGTGTGTTCATGATTATGATTGATGTTCAGTTTTGGGTTTTGCACTATGATCATTATGTTTTTTGTGTTGTCCTACTGTAGTTTGTTTATTGGTTTAAGCTCAAAGTTTATTTTCCCCTAGTGAGTTTAGGATTTTTTCCCCAATCTAGGGTGAGAATATGAAGCTTTCGGATGATAGGTAGAATGATGATGAAAGTGAATAGTCAGCATGCTCAAATAGATGGAAAAGATAATCTATCACAAATAGCGCTTGTTTCCAGTTTTCACTACTTGTTTTTATTGCACTTTTTCAAATTATGATTTTTTTTATTTTTCAGATTTTTCACTTTTTTTGTATTTTTCAATTTTTATTTTGTATTTTCAATATATTTTTTTTGTATTTCATTTTTTTTAACACTTTTTTGGGACATTTAAGATGGAATGAGATGATTAATTTTCTCCCTAATCTCATCAAGAATAGAGAAAGGAAATGGAACATGAATTTTGATAAGCTAGGAGATACGAAATGGAAGAATGCTAGAATAGGGATAATGAATGGGATGATCAAGATCAACTAGATAAGATACATACACAATACCCAAGTACTTTGCCCCTATTCCTCATCAAGACCAAGGGAAGAAAGGATGTATTTAGAAATAATGATGGAATATGAATAATGTCAAGGATATGATACAATAGATATGGATAAAGCGTATAGGATAAGATATACGATGTTCAAGACGATCCTTAACCTTGTCAAGATCAAAGATAGACATGTGGAAGATAATATGCATGATAGGAAGATGGAATAAGGACATAAGCATCAAGTTTCACAAGCAAATTTCCCTTTAATAAACCATGGCAATGAGAATTAGATTCATAAATATTGGCCTATTAAATGTATGATGGAAGAACTAAGGACTTATCCAAAGGTTTGGATTAAAGGAGAAAAATGGGGGAAGAATGTTGGGTAATGTGGGAAGGATTTTTTATGAATAAATGGAAAGGATTGCAAGTTCAACATTGGTAGACACCTTGAACGGTGGTGAAGTGATGGAGGAAAAATGGATTTGGAAGGTGATAGGTTTTTAGATGGTAGATCAGAGGAAGCTGTTGTATTAGCAAATTTGGATGCCAATTTAAATTTTATTGCTTCTATGAGACTTTTAGGAATCCACATGACTTTTGTCTTTGATTTTTTCTTTGTGGGCCTTTGTGGCCTTTGAGATTTTTCTTTCTACTTTATGGGCCTTTGTGGCATTGGGAATTTTTCCTTTTTCTTTGATGGGCCTTTTTTATTTTTCTTTTTATTTTGGATCATTTTTTTTTAATTTTTGCATGCCTCTTTGAGGAGACATGTTCATCCTTTGATATATGTGGATTTTGATATGGAAGCTTTTGACATTTGGCACCCAAATTGCTTCCAAGAGCAATAGGAGAGGTGGATTGAGATGAATGGTATGGAGGTATCATGGATGAGTTGCTAGAGGTAGAATTTTAGAAGGGCATCAAGGATGTGTGCCTTGTTGTTCTTGAGGAATACCTGATATGGACCTAGGATAGACGAAAGGTTATATGGACTATGATTAGGACCTAGGATAGATGGAAGGTTATATGGACTAGGATGAGGACCTAGGATAGATGGTAGGTTTGATGGACTAGGACACTTAGGTGTATAACCAAGGCCATGGTGATATGGGTTTTCTTGAGCAAAAAGGGGTTCTAGGATACTTTTTTCATGAAGGCCTAATCCTTTGCCTTTATAATTCATACTTTGAAACATTCATTTACCAATGGGATGCATATTGTTTGTGAAACAAGATGCGAGTCCATTTTTGGGAGGATATGATATGGATGAAAGGATAGGTGTTGGAAGTAAACCGAAGCAGATGAAGGTAGAGGATCCCAATTTGTAGGCGTGGGGTTCATGGATAGATTGTATAGGTGTGATAGGATCTTGACATGGGGATGATGGGGTGCTTTGATCTTGACTTGGAAAAGAATCAAGAGGTGTAGTAGATGGAGTAGCTTACTCTTCATTAGGTATGGAATCATCATGTAGTGGTATGAAAGGTATATCTTGATCTTTATGAGGATGAACATCCTTGTGGAATGAAAGGATATCCTCAGATAGAGGTATATCTTGATCTTGAAGGGAATCATGAGACTTTTTAGAAAGCATATCTTGATCATCGGATGGTAGGAAATTATTAGATACAATGGAAGAATTATCATGCTCCTGAGATGAAATGGATTTGGTAGATGGGGTAGAAGGAGGACTTGAAAGGATACTTTTCTCTTGAGATGGAAGGGAATCATTATGGATGAAAAGTGAAAGGAGGGGATCATCATAAAATTCTTGAGAGATAGGATCTTGGTCAAAGATTGGAAGAACTTGTGGAATTGTGGTATCATCGGATGAAGTGGAAAGAAGGTTTGATCTTGATGTGTGGAGGAGTCTATGATAGCATGGTTTGGACTGAGATATTGACATGAATCATTGGATATAGAAGATATAATAGAAGAAGGTGGTTGGATGGAATTGTTAACTTGAGTGAAAGAATCCTAAGATTTATTTTGGCTTATGGGAGATGAAGATAGATGCATGACATGGTAATATTGTTCAATATCATTTGTATTTGAGGACTTTGATTTGGGTTTCTCATTTAAATTTTTTAAGAATTCAAATACATTGAACTTGGATGATGTAGTTGATGGTGGAGAAGGTATCATGTCCACATTTCTATTAGAGGAATAAGAATAGATGTCTAGCAACAAATATCTCTTTGTGGTTTCCCTTTGCATGTCAAGGATCTATTGTTGAAGGTCTTTTATTTGCTAAGTTAAATCATTAAATTGATCCTCATCTATTTTAGGTCAAGATGAAACCTATGAAAATAATTTCCTTCAGTTTCTGCCATGATGGTTTTGTTTTCAAAAAGATCCTGAATTCTGATTTTTTTATTGTTTGACAAAAGGTGAATTTTTCTCTCTAGTTTAGGATTTACTAGATGCGCTAAAATAGGGTATGGATGTGCTAAAATATTGCACACATGCACTAGAAAACAACATGGATATGCGCTAGAATGTACCCAAGATGCGCTAATAAATGGACTCAATGTACTAAAGAATGGACCGAATGCACTGGAGAATGTACTGAATGTGCTAAAAGCTGGACTCAATGCACAAGACAATGACCCAAATGCACTAAACAATGGATTAAATGTGCTAAAATATGCTAGGGATGCACTAGATTCCCCCTCCTAGATGTGATTTCAATTGGATATCATGTAGCTAAATGCACTAAAAGGATCTACAAATGCGATAAAAGATGGAATAGATGCACTAGAAAGTGACCTATATGTGCTAATAAATGGATTATATGCACCAAAAAATGACACAGATGTGCTAGAAAAAGAACTCAACACGCTAAAACAAGGTATGGATGCACTACAAGATTGTACATATGCACTAGAAAATACAGTGAATGCGCTAATCTAGAAATGTTGAGTGTTTTTGCAATTCTTTCTAGTTATTCTTCTTTATTAATTTGTGAATCTAAATGTTTCCAAGGTATGCTTTTCTAAACAATGATTTTTGTTGGGTTTCCAGTTTGTGAATTATGGGAGTGAGGTGCTTTAAATAGATGATTTTCTTTAATTATGACTTCAAACACAACAAGTTGTCAAACAATTGCTTCCACCTAGGAACTAAACATTGAGTGTGTATTCAAGAATTTGGTCTGATTCTTTTGATGTCCATAGGTATAACACAAGATAAGACAATTCAAGAACTTGTCTAATCTCAAGGGTCACTTAAAATACCATAGCCCACATCTTAGAACCATGTCAACTCACACAACCCTGTCACCCCCTAGAGGGTGTCCATTTTTTTTCCTTTCCCGATTCTTAACCAAAGTTGAATCCTCTACTTTTGGCTAGTACTCCTTGATGGTTATATGGTGAGTATCTTGGGGGTAGACTCTTCCCTCCCCTTGCACTGTGATATTAGAAGTTTTCAAAGATTGACTCGGTTGGCTTCTACAGTAAGGTTTGTAATAAGGGTTTCCATTCGGTGCTGCAATAGATAAACTCCCTCAAGAGACCTCCAACCTTCAGAACAAAGGCTTTGGGGATGGATATCTTGCACACTACCATGAATTGCAAACTTTCCCCGAATTCACTTTTGATTATAATGGGTCAAAAAACTTGGCTTTAGTTGTTCCCACTTAGGTCATTCCCATAGGGCGAGTACTTTTTCCCACTATGGTAGGCCTTCTAAAGGTGTTAACAAAGCATAAAATAGTGAGTTTGGCATTCTGGTCACCCAGATAAGGGGAGAGCATAAGCCTATAACTTCAAGCACAATAGAAAAAGAGTTCTTTAATCCTTCTAATTAAACTAGGTTCCTAATTTAATTAAAAGAAGACAATAAAATCTCCAACCCCTACAAACATCATTAGTAGTTTGATTAAATTGTATTTGACCAGCATATAAAAGTACCTACAAACGAAAAATGATGATCAGTTCTCAAAATTTTGAAATTTTGCAAAATTAACCAGATGCACTAAAATATCACTCCTATGCGCTAAAAGAACTACTCAATGCGCTAAAATATTTTAGTAATGTGCCATAGAAACTACTGAATGTGCTAAAATAATAACTGAATGGACTGGAAAACCCCCTGTATGCACCAAAGTATGACTTGGATGTGCTAGAACAAGGACCGAATGCATTGAAAGATCCTTTGGATGTGTTGTAACAGGGACTGGATGTGCTAGAATATGTTTTGTATGCGTTGCAAGAACTCATAGTCACGCTAAAAGAAGTTCACATTGAACCTATTCACAAAAAAAAAAACTTTTCCATAAATTGTTAAAAATGGGGTTGGGCCCCACAGTGGGCGCCAAATTTATGTGTAAGGTAAAATGTGTAAATTAATAACAAGATCACACAAGCAATGAAACATATTACATTAGATATTTGAATCATAAAACTAATCTAATTGCAAACAAAGAAAGTTCTCCAAAATCGCTCAATTGTTCTCTATTCTCAAGGATCCTCTAAATCATTAGCACTCTCAAATTTGTATAAATTGCACTATGACTGTTTGGATGACAACCTAAGAAATGAGATGATGTAGAATGCAAGAATCTAATTCCTACATGATGATAAGTTTTATGATAATGTTGAAGAATGTTATGATATTAAAGGATGCAAATGATAATGGTAATATGACAATGGATATGATACCAAAGACTATGGTGAAAATGTTGTATTAAGCTAATCTAATAAACTAAAATACAACCATGAAACTAAGCCATGATTCTAAGCTAAAATGCTTCTACAATGCAACTTGCTAAATGCTCAAATTCTCTAATGTGATTTCTGCATAATAAGTTTTCTCAAAGATGGATTTTGCAAATGTTGTATAAAGGCTTGTATTTATAGGAATTCCAAGGCATAAAATGATGTGGCAATAACCAACAGTCAAGATTTCAGCTAGAGAGATGAATGGTGGAGATGAAAGAAGTTAGAGAGAATCATGGAGGATGTTCCCTTGACTGAGAGCACCATGCCAAATTTATGAGGGTATAAAATGTGTGAGAGAGCCAAGTGTCCAAAGTTAGTTTTGGAATTGGTTGAAGATAATTCCCATTTAAATATTAGACATATTTAAATTCATGTGACACTTGAGGATGTGGCAAGAAGAAAAGTTGGAAACATGTGCCTAAATTCAAATTGGGAATTTAAATTTAGTGAGAAGATAATAATTAAATAAAATAAACTATTGAAATTTGTTTATTTAATTAAATTTAGAAGAATGTGATTTAAGATGGTAGAATTAGAAAAGTGTGAACTATATAAATAAATTTGGAATTTATTTATAAGTAGATAAATTAAAGGGGTTCATTAATTAAATAACTTGTATTTAATTAATTAATTGTCTTGACCAATTTCAGGTGTATACAATATAAACAATGAGAGATTGCCATATCCATAATTAATGACTGCTACCCACCCATGGTGCATCCAAGATAGAAAAGGAATATTAGTGCATTTTGCACTAAATCATGGGTCCCACCCTTTTTCTTGATCTTTTGCACCATCAAAAAATTGGGAAGAGGAATCAATGTATCACATACTACACCAACATTATATCCTCAACCTAATAGGGTCAAGTATACCATTTGACAACCGAGAAGAGGATTTAATGTATAGATCATACTACACCAAGGGTCCAAAAAGGGTTATATAGACACAAGTGATATTTCCAAAAGAAGTGAACCTATCCAACCTTGTGGATTCCAACTTCAATCACCTATGGGTCACTTACGATAGGTTTGTCCACCCAAGAAGAAGTAGCTTTTGACATATACCACCTTATGACATTAGTGATAATTTCAAATATCTTATTCTCAATCCTAAGTAGCACTTAGCATCGATCACCCTCATTCTATAGGAAACTTCTTGTTAATCCTCCCAATACAACAATTAGTTTTGATTACCATTACCTGTATGGTAGAGTAACTACCGAAACAACCATTCTCATAACATAGCCAGGGTATCCTGTGTGTAACATTCCCATGACTATACTCCTCTCTCCAATGATACTCTCCATCTCCCTCTAGGAGGGTAAGAATCTAATCCTAAATTCAACTTAGAAAGCCAATAAAATAGTTAGTCCATTATTATTCATTACATCATAATTTTGATTAAATAATAATACTCATTAAAATTGAAACACATTGCATTATATTATAATTTCATCAAAATATCAAATGACATATAATCATCCACTAATTTCAAAACATGTTTTTAACATAAAAGTTTGTAAATCAAATTTGAGGTGTAATATATCTCCCCCCATAAGGCTCATTGTCCATGATGATTCAATGTATCTTAGTAAGATCATAAAAAAAGTCTTCTTTAGCTATTAAAAAATAGTAAATAAATGAGGAAACTTCTAATAAAATTCATTGTAATCCTCCCAAGTATCATGATCCTCTGCATACTGTTCCCCTAGACCTTGCATTGAGTAACCTCTCTATCACATAAGCAAAGCTTGTGTACTTCAAGTACATTGAGAGGCTCTATTGTTACCACTCACATGTGGATCATGTGCCTATAGGGAATTCTAGTCATGTATATGATTAATACATGTTATATACTTCTTGAAACATAAAAAATAAGGTTCTACCTAATATGGAAAGGTAGGTCAAAAGGATGATAATAAACCCTATCTTCATATTTTCATTAGGAAATGCTCAATCCCCACTAGGAATTGACTAACAACCCTTAAGTGAATCAACTCAATGGGGGGGATCTTCATATTTCCCTATGCTTGAGGATGGGGGTATCAGCCTAAACAACACTTTTGGGAGAAAAACTAAAAATAGAAAATCAACCTAATTATGCAAATTCAAACTTGCAACATCAATTTAAAGCATATGATAGATAGAAACAAAAAACTTCTTGTAGATCTAAGAATGTATGAATAGTGTGTTCCTGTCACCAAAAGGAAGTTTTAGGAGGAAAACTGGGACTCATTTTCCCATTCGCGAATGGGTCTTTTGTTAGGGATTTCAAGAAAATTTTAGGAGCCTTTGATACTGATATGTAGCTTCTATTTGATCTTGGTTTTAATGTCGAAAAGTCAAAAATCAGATCTGTAGGTAAGATTCTGTGATTTGACAATAACTTTGACAACTTTGACAACTTTTGCAATCTCGCTCTTCAAGAGTTCTTCATCCTTCTTCAACCTAAGATTTGTAATAGAAACAAAAGAGGGAAAAATTGTTTGTTTTTTGGTGAATGGTGGTTTGCCATGGTCAAACCACATTTTGGTAATCAAACCTTGAAATGAAATGAATAAAGCATGAAAGGAATGATGAATGAACAATGCTATGTTACCACTCAACAAACCCTTGGATAAATCTTTGAATATAGATCTAAAACTTGCATCAGATGGCTTCAATGGATGTGGATCTTGATGCTTGAGACACTTCTTTAAATGCTTAAATTTGATTTTTGAAACCTACATCACAATGTTAGCTCCAAAAACATGCACGATGCAAGAAGACTTTGACATGATGATTGGATCTTGATTGTTGTAATAAATCTCTGATAATTTTTCTCTTAAATTCTCTTGATCATCAACTTTTCTATTTTGAAATTGATCTTCAAAATTCTCTTGAAAACACTTGAATTTTCTCATGAAAATGCTAGGTGAAACTTAGAAAATAACCTTGAATTTATAAGTATGTATCTTTAATTTCCCAAAAATTAAACATTACAAGTCGACATTGAAATATGGATTTGGAGACATTAAAATAGTACCAAAAACATATTTTAAATTTAGGTTCAAAGTCCTAAGGAGGACCCATTTTCCCAAGTCCATGTTCCTAGAACACACATTGCTCAAGGTAAAGTGTTATGTATCGGTATTAACTATTGTCAGGATTCCCCTTAAAAAATGTAATTTATTAATTTTGTAGATGTAAAATAGGGCTTATTAAGGCCTAATTGAGTCCAATTTAATTAGGAGGGCCCAAACATAGTGTGAAAATGTAAAGGGATACATTTTTCTACACTACATTTAGCTCCCACTTTAGTGAGAGGATGACTGAAAGCCCAAACTCACACTAAAGTAGATAGTCAAGAGAGGTCTAATTGTGCAAATGTTGGAAAGATAATATGACAAAGGTAAAGGATGATGATCAAGCCCCCAAGATCTAAGATCTCATGGAAATCCAACAAAGGCACAAGGAGACACATGTCTATGTTAAATATATATATGCAATAGCAATGACAAGATACTCAATCAAACAATGTCAAAGACTTAAAGAAAGAAAAAAAAGAAAAAGAAAAAAAAAGGGTGGATCAAGCCATGATTGTTTGCCCAACTCAATTTGGATCAAGCCTCAGCTATTTGTCCAAAAAAAATGTTTACAAGTGAAACCCATTGTCCACTATGCAAACAAATACGCTCACAAGGGCTAGTGAAATCTGTTGTCCACTAGATGAGCCCCCAAAAAGTGGATAAGTGAGAAAGTAATACCAAGTCTATAGGATCTCACTATATAATGAGAAAATCAAACAAGTTTTATAGTCTCTCATCATACTAACCATATTAAATTGATACCCTTGATAACTTTGATAAGGCACCACAAAAATATGAACTTTGAGCTTCATAAGGTTAGCAAGTTGTGTTATGCTAAACACTTATGAAAAAAAACACAAATAGGAGAAGACATCTTCAAAGGGATTTTTATTACTTCATGAAAGGTATTTCCTTAGGGAACATTGTGCCTAATGTCTCCAAGAGAGGATAAGGTGAAGGATAAAAGATTCATGACCTATGGAATGCAATCTGTAGCATTACCACTAAGAGGAATGTTGTATGCCAAGAAAGGTCACACTCTTGAAGGAAATCAAAACCAATGACACCACCAAGAAGAGGACACATCACATGAAGTAAGAAGACTACACTAAGAAACATAAGATATAGTCAAAAGTTTCAAAATGATTCTAATGTATACCCCCACTTTAAAGAAACTACTAACACCATTTTGTGAGAAATTACTTTAAAGTAGAAAATGATAAATGCTAACAATAAAGTAGACATGAGAGCTTATTTGGAAAGTCTTGTTTCAAGCATATGTTTCCAAATGAAGCTATATCATGAAGAGGGGTTGCCTCCAAATGAAATCCCAAACACATAAGGGATCCACAGATTTGGGGTTAGCATATGTCTTTACTGCAATGTTATTATAGAGCTTGGAAACACCATCATTCCCCAAATACTCATAGATATAGAAGAATGACACATAAAGATCAAAAAAAAAGTAAAGCTTTTGGTTCAACATGGAAGAGACCTAAATGTATCAACACCTTGCATCATCCCCAAAAGGAAAACACAAGAGAAAAGAAAAGATAAATGTTTATGACATATAGAAGAATGTAGGTACAAATAGAGGAATGAACATAAATACATATCAAACATAACAGTACAGGATATCACATTATCCACATGCAATTACATAAGGAACATCAAAAGAAAATAAAGAAAAGGACTAGTAAGGCACATGTGAGTCAACTTATAGCACGTTGTATGCATCCCATTCTTGTTCAATATATGTGGAAGGTGGCTAACTAGCCAAAGGGACAAGGACAAGTGTTGTACTAGGATCATCACCAAGTTCAACACATGGTGAGTCACACTTTTAAGGAGGATCATCATAGTTGTTATCATTTAAGCTCATGGAAGAGGAAAACAATAAATTTAACTCATTATGTACTTCTTCATCAATTTTTGCAATTTCATTATCATCATCTAAGTTAATCACAACAAGAGATCTTATGCTAATATCCATAGAATGTACTTGTTTTTTTTGTGGTCAAGATTTAGGATTTTCTTGTTGCAGCGAAGGTGGAGAATCATCATGCATTGCTTGAGGTAAGTGTTGACGATGGTGTTACTCATTGCAACAATGCAGATAAAGTCCTCATAGGAAAACTGTGGGGAACCTATCTTTCTTGAAAGATTGAGCTAGGGAAACCTAAGGGTGTTCTATGTTATAAGAAAAGGTTGGCTTAGTTTAATCCCAAGTCTTTGGTTGTCAGGTCTTGACCATACTTCACTTCAAGGTATGATGTGATATTGTTGTAAATCTCAAGGGATCTATAGTGAAATTTTATTTCATCTAGAATTAAAAGCATTCAGTATAATTTTTTCAATTCAATCATAAAATAATATCATGAAATCAAAATATTTGTAATAATATTTCATGAACATCAACAATTTTGCTATCACTTAAGTGGATTTAGCTTTAAGCATTCAAAAATTTCATAAGAAATGAAACATTTTCAATAAATTTCCATCAATTCATCTATATTTTCAAACAGTTTTTGAGAATTTAAACATCTAATATAAAATAAAGCTTAAAAATACTAAAAATTAAAATTTCTCCCGGTTATTCTCCATGCCCCAATATTTAATCAAATCAAAGAAAATTGCTTTATACTTCTCTAGATTGCTTCAAAGCTACATACAAAATAGTGTGAGCTTTTAAAGAAGGGGGTTTTAGTTTGGACACTAAGTAGGATTTGCATGCACCCTTAAACGATGTAGCACACAATCTTGTTCGACTGAACTAACAAAACTAGCTATACAAATCCATGAGATAGGTATCTATCAAATTGGCTTCGATAATTGATTAAATTATATGTGCATACAAGTTTTTAGTCTAGAATGATTCAAAAAATAGGAAAAAAGAACAAAACTTAGAGAAGTTTTGGCTCTTCCGACATCCACAAATTCTAAACTTAAATTAAAAAAAAAATTCCTTAGCCTTTTATAGAATTAAGACACAAGTAGGATAAGACAAATACATGAGAGGAAATCCAAGGGGCGAATCACATCAAGGCATGTGGAATATGGTGACTAGTAAGAGAATTGCAGATGAAGTCAATGAAGGTCAACATTCATCTACACGTTGAAGTCCTTCAGGCTTTTCATCTTCTTATTATCGCCAAGAAAGTAACTTGAATCAGGATAGTGTGTAGGAGCTTTCCCATATATTCAGAATGATTATTTCATCATCCTATTCCTACACTTTTGTTATGCCTTGGGTTTTCTACTCTCAGGAATGGGCTTCCCCGGAAGTTGGCATTTGTCTCCTTCGCATGTGTAATACCAAGATTTCTAGTATTCCAGTGGATTCAAAGACATCCAGGTAAAAACACAAAGTTGTGTCACACTTTTAGCCAACTTATCAGCACAACTGAATTTAAGTATTTCTAACTAAAAATCAATTTTGGTCAAACATATGATCTAGTAAGATTCATTCTATCTAAGTTAGATACTTCCACAACTTTTTCAACTAAAATTGTTGGCTAAAAATATATGGAGCGCCACTTTGAGTCCAATTTACCAAAAAAAAAAAATTATTTGAAAAATTTTAAGTTTCAATAACTCCTACTAATGTAAATAACATTTAAAAAAAAAAATACCCTTTTGTAGATCCATAAGTGTAGTTTTCAAAAATATATTTATTTTAATAGTTTAATTATTATTTATATTTTATTTTTTATTTTTACTAAAAGTAGGCTATCAACACAAAATATTAGGTTGATTACCATGCCAAGGAAAAATACTAAAACTTATTAAAAAATTTTGAAAAAAATATGATGCACTAGATAAAAGAATCTATTTCAAGATGGTAGATTTTTTTTTCCATTTTAGATAAATATTTAATATGAAAGTTGACATTTGATGGAAACATCTGTATTTGGATTCATGCACATTTTAATATTTATTTAAAAATATATATTTATCAAAATTAGAAAAAAAAATATCCATGCACTAAAGTTTCAAGTTATAAATACACACAAAAAATTTGAAAGGAAAAAAAAAAATTACTATAAAAAGTTTGGTGTCTCACGCTAATCTGTAAATAGATCTATGAATTTAATTGCTTTTAAGTGAATGCTCATGAATGTGAACAAAATTCAATGCCTTAAACTGAATTTAAAGTTCTTGAAAAGACATTAAAGAACTAGAGCAACATAAATAATAAACAAGAGAGAGAATTATAAGATAGATAGAAGAGGAGAGGAGAAGTCACAGGTTTGATAACGGAGTTCATCCA
>VDFB02016133.1:0-68296 GCA_007258455.2 Sequoia sempervirens
ATTGCTTGAAGATATAAGATTTGATGTTAAATTTAGAGCTAGATTAGTTTGGTGAATAATGTTTATGGTTTCATGCTTGGAATGTTTGTAGTAATCTCTGGTCTATACTCCCAGTAACTATCTGATTGTAGTAGGCTGGTGAAGTCAACCTAGACCATACATTTATTTGTGCTTAGTTCGATTGTAGATGAATGTCTATGATTTGAAAATCTGTATGCCTTAGAAGATTACATCTTTCTTGTGATATCGCATTGTGGGTTAAGCAGGAAATGGTTATTTGAGATTGGTTTGTTCCAGGTATTTATCCTTTGCATTGTTCATCTTAGAAATAGTTTAGATTTCGTTATATTTCCTACACCCACATCTTTTGTTGTTTCTTTGTTATTTGGTTAGATTTAGGATTTAAGATCATAATATTGTAAAATTTGATAAATTGGAAAGATACAGTTTGCTTGTACTAAGGTCCGATTGTGATTACCAGCATTTTCACACATTATCTAAGTTGTTTGTGCATTTTCAAGACTTGACACCTGAGAGACCTTGGGGTGATTTTCAGCAATTTATTGTTGAAGATTATCTTTCAAGAGAGATAGAATATCATTTTCTGTCTGAGTTGTTGCTGTGCAGAAAACACCATCAACATTACTGAATCTCTATTCGTTAGTGCAATAATTCCTATAGATGTAAGTTTTTAACTTGCCTATGATCAAGGTTCTAACTTCCAAATTGAGATCTCACAACTCACAAGTGCAAAACTAAACAAAATATGTTTAAAAAGTCATATTTTTTATTGTATTTATATCAATCCATATTTGGAAAATTACCTTAAGATTTTTAAATGGTATAGTAAAAATTTTGTGAATCCCACATGATTATACAATGATACATTTAAATGTTGGGTGAATCAAACCTCAATGAAGCACATACATTGTAATTTTCAAGAAAATTATGGCCCTAAGGTTAACATGGAATTATCATAGTATTGGTGAAATGGGTCCTCATACACAATTTATTTTTAATTTAATTGGAAAAATGTGTCAAACATAATTATTTTTAATGTTATTGGCGAAATGGTTCCTCATACGAAACTATTTGTAAATTTTATTGGTGAAATAGGCCATCACATGTAGTGAACATTTAATGACGTTTCTTGGTAAAATATTTCTTGATGTAGTTTGTTATGACAAAAATATTAATTACATATGCCTCATAAATAAATCGGTGGTGAATTGAAATGCATTGGACCAATAATTAGTAAAATTTGGGCAATTTGGCCACCATTTTGGTTGTAATATATTCACCAATTTCAACTTGGTTGATATGAACTATTGGCTAATTGGAGAAGATTTTCCACTAAAAAAATCACTAGTGGACATATGGGCAGTTTTTAGAGGCATGCATCATTTGGATTTGGATTTTGTATTAATCTAGTTAATAGGAATGGTTTCTTCAATCACCAATGGATCTATATCTTCCTAAGGGGATATTTTGTTTGTAGGTAGTGGATCATGCTTTCTCTTCAAAATTTCATCATTAGTATAGGAGCTACTTCTTCATGGGGGATTCATATCCTTATTTTATCTCTCCTATTGAAGGGACACCTAATGTACTTATGTGATAGAATTAGTCCTTGGGGGGTCATATCAAATCCTCCTATCCTTCTTTCACTAATGCATTTATTTATTTTTCTCTTTTAGAGAGTTTTTCCCATGATTTTTTATCCTTTTCTCCAATTATGAGAGATTTCATTTGTTTGTACATGGGTACCTCATCAAGCCTTGTAGCCAGAACCCATCTATGCATCCACCATTGTATTCATCATTTATTTTTTATCTTTTTCATAAGTTGATATTAAGTGGGGTAATTAAAGTAAATGGGAAAAGCACCTGATAATTGATTAATTATTATGCCTTTTTTACTTTATTCACTTAAGTTAAACTTAGGAGTGGTTTTTATTATTAGATTAATCTATATTTTGGTCATGTTGTCTCATAGCATAGTATGAGGACACTTTTCATGATCTAACTTAATCATCACCTAGGGTTTTGTCTAGTTTTTTTAAAACTTTTATAAGCATTAATTTATACATTTTATCATCTAATTATATTTATTTTAGATTAATTCAATGCACATACAATTGATTTTTTGGATCCATTCTATTCTCAAGGTTGTATGAGCACATCAATGGATTTTTATATCTTCATGTGATAGGTTTTTTGTTGCAGGTGATTCCTAGGATCTATGGGGTTCACTATCAACTCAAACATCACTTTAGGAAAGACTTAAGCCTCCAAGGAAATGGTTGAATAGGTAGTACATAACCTTCTATTCCATAGCTACCTACACCCTTAATAGATGGTATTATTATGAATCCACAAGGGGTGTCAATCCTAGTTGATTAATTTTAGGAATGTGTATTTTGTGTTTGTCATTGATAAATTAGAACCTCTACACTATAAGTCAAAATATGACCTATAACATCACAACCATGATTCTATCTTATAATTCATCACAAAAACCTATAATGTCTTACCTTCTACCACCTAAATTTCAACCTACTTTCCAATGACATTTATTTCAATAGTAATAACAATATCCATCACCCCTAAACACATCATGATTCATCCCTAAACAACCATCATTTCAATAAAAACAACAATATCCATTACCCATGCAAACACATCCCAATTCATCCTTCCACAACCACATTTCCAACAAACCACAATATATAGTCACTAATCTATCTACCATCAATAGTAAGAATCCACAAGCTTTAATCACATATCTATTGGTCCTAAATATCAAGAACCAATTAGCACAAGTTATAACCCTAATACTTAGTGGATATCCATTGGTCATCCTCATTCCAACCTTGACAAGGGAAATCAATATTCAATCCAAATTATTCCTCAACACCAAACCATATCCCAAATACCTACCTCTCATCCATATCCCAAATCATCATCCCCATCACCAATCCAAAAAATTCTTGTGGCCTCCACCTCTTATTCTAATCCTTCAACCTGAATACTATTGCAATCCACTCCATCCCAATCAAACAACTTATCCTATAAAAATAACTTTAGGTTTTTTATCCAAGGTCTAATAGAAAAGAATATTAAGCTCCAATTCACAAATAAGTTTATTATATCCCATCAAATCATTAATCTACCATCTAAACCATCATGCACTTCATCACCTATCAAGATCATTTATGAGATTCCTACTCAAAATCCATTATTTCCATGCAAAGGTCCTAAGTGCATCAAATAATCCCCTATCCTTGTTGAAACTCAAATGTATTATCTAAATTATTGGATCTATGTCAAGAGAAAATTCTAAAGCGTGAAAAAATAAGTTCCAATAGAAATCAAGATCAAGTTACCCAAAAATCCTCATAGATAATTTTAAAATCCATGATAATCCATTTTTTTATCGTGATCCTATCTTTGAGATCATTAAATAATCCCCCATATATGATCATGATATCAAAGATAATGTAATATTTGATCAAGATCCTATGTATGATCATGAGATCCAAGATTATCCAATCTTTGATCAAGATTCTACCAATGATTAAGAAATCCAAGATGATCCCCTCATCCACCTCTATCCCATCCATTATCAAAAGATTGATGTTGATACTATCCAAAATCTAAACCTCCATTTTTGAAGATGAGACACTTGCATCCCTTGGACACATAGATAATAAAATAAATGACAAGGATCAAATTAGAGAGGTTGATAAATGATCTACTATGGATCAAATAGACATCCCAAATGATCAAGATAAAACAACATGAACAAGGAGAAAATCCCATCATCCTATTAACGAGGATCATCCACTTTTATCAAATAAGATTTCTTGTAGATGAGAAAATAGCAAACATTTATGGTTTTTAACTACACAAAGATGGGTTAGCATCTTGCTTCCAAAAAAAAAAAATATCTCGTGTTGTAATTTTTTTTCTTTTGAACTTGCAATATCAAGGAAAATTATTAAGTTCGCATGAACAAGGAATTCAATAACTAGTATATTTTTTTTGCAAATCCCAAATATCAAAGTCTTCTTTATTCATTGATCAACAAATCTAATGATGTTATTGGTACCTTAATAATATCAGGGGCCACTTCATCCAATACATGCATCAAAATAGAGGCAATGTGTAGTCATTACAATAAGGTTTTTTCCAACACTCCTCCCATCCACACTATAAACCATCGTTCTCAATTCCTTAAACTCACCAATTGGAATGAATAGAAACAAAAGCATTACAAACAAAAATATCAAAGTTAAATGTAAAAATCCATTGAATCCAAAAATCAAAGCGGACACATAAAATAAAAATAGATCTTGATGACAACATACATGAACAGAAAGAAAAATTAATTACAAATTCAATTATCGGTTCTTTTACCCTTGGGACAGAGTTGTTCCCTTCTCATTTCAGATTCATATAACAGATTTCAAATTCCTAACAACTCATGTTGCCAACAACAAGTATCAACAATCAATTTACTCAAAAGGAAACGACATTGCAGGTAGTTGACATTTATGGAAATCCAAAAAATTCATCAGTAACACAAGCAACAAAGCTCAACTCTGATTCCCAACAAAGATTATCAATTCAAACAACAACTACAACCAAGGACATGTATATCCTCATCTCATGTCATTGAACAGTTTGCAGACTAAACACACTCAACCAAATTGCACGATTGAAATAAACCACAATTGCATTTCTTATTGCTAATAACAAAAATTCAAAGTTCACCAACATCAATGGTAGGGAAACAAAATTTATATGCTTGTGCAATAAAACAGTGACATCTCAAACCAAAGAAACAACTCTTTATTCATATACACTTCTGAGCAACCAAACTTGAGTTCAAAGAAAACTAACGATTGCATCCAGGGATAGTAGAATTCCCAAATCAATCTATCACTCTATTGATTTGCATCTTCCCTCATTTCTGCATGCATCATCCATGTTGCTCCAGTGTGCCTCTTTTTGGTGATTTTTTTGGTCTATTGTCCCTTCAAGAACCATTTTCTTCCACAGTTGTTGGCTTGGGCTTCTTTTTTTTTTCCTCTTAACCATCCCCTTTCTCTACACTGTTGAATCGACTCTCTTGTTCTCCTTACATTGCAAAATTATCTTTAATAACTGAATATCAACTTCTTTTATATTCAATGACCACCTCTACTGTCTTTTGTACACTAAAATTTATTACTCCAAACACCTAAATCCACGCACTAAGTGAACAACTTTGGTAACTACAAACATAACTATATTTTATTTCCCATTTCCCTCCTATGTGGGCATATTGAGGTTGGATAAATACTAAACGTGCAAAACTCGAACTCCTCATCAAAAGCCAAAAATTGAAGAAAACAAAACATCAGGTAAAAATCAAACCAAAATGTTAAAAGCTCCTATGTCAAACTCCCATGGAGACAAAAGAAAACATGTGCTCCCACACATAAGGTCACCAACCAGAATCATTTTTTTGTTATTTTTCTTTCATGTATTCCAGCATCGCTTTTGAACAACTTCCATGTGTTCAATCTATTTACGGTTGTTTTCCTTTTTCTTTTTGTATCATCTCCTTCTTAAAAAAAATTTATCCATAAGCCTCCAAAGCTCAAACTGACATTCATACATATCACTGTCACCATTTGGTTCCACATCCTTTTCATTTTCTTGTGTTAAAATCTTCCCTTTAATAATTTTAGTTAAATATTCTAAAGCATCACTATTTAAATCATCCAAATCAACTTGCTTACCATCATTAGTCCTCTTTTCTAACCATTCTTCTTCAATAGCCAATAGCTCAATAGCCTCTTTATTATCAGCTGCCAACTTCATCTTTGTATCCTTCATTTCCCATTTGTCTTCCTATCGTCATTAGCAAGTTTCTCCATCCACTCCTATTCTATCACTAAAAATTGTTCCCAAAAATCTTCTGCACTCATTGCATCTTCTTTTTCCTTTACCTCTCTTGGATAATGGTACTCACTTAGCAACTCTTTGCTACGCAAACCTTTCGTGTCATCTCTTTTCAAGATAGTTAGATCTTGGTTTTTTCTTTTCTTCACATTCAAATTTACTTGCCACTTCAACCTCTTTGTCATTGGCCAATACCAATTACTTTTTTGGCTTCTTTCCTCAAGCCTTTGCTTCACAAATAATTTACACCTCTAAATATTTTCTCAACTTTTCCATTTCTCTTTCAAACTCTACATCCTATCTTATCTTATTGACCTTCAACTTCTCCTTTTATTTGAGTCTTTCTTGTTGTTACATCTTTTATTTTCTCTTCTCCACTTCGTGATACCTCACCTCAAGCTTCTCTCCACTTTTCCTTTGCCCATTCTCATAATACTCGGGTTCTTCCTGTTAACCTGCCAAAACTTCCACACACACATACCTGTCAAAAATCCTACTAAACCTTTTTCCAGACTCTCCTAGATCTTGCTCACTTTGATACCAAAATGATGATAGCATACATGAACAAAAAGAAAATTCAATTCTTGGTTCTTTTACCCTTGGGACAAATTTGTTCCCTTCTCATTTCAGCTTTATATAACAAATTTCAAATTCCTAACAATTCACATTGCCAACAAGTATCAACAAACAATTTACTCAACAGGAAACGACATTGCAGCCAGTTGAAATTTATGGAAATCCAACAAAATTCATTAGTAACACAAGAAACAGAGCTTGACTCTGATTCCCAGCAAAGACCATTAGCAATTCAAATAGCAACTATATCCAGGGACATGTATATCCTCATCTCGTGTCATTGAACAGTTTGCAGACTAAACACGCTCAACCAAATTGTACAATTGAAAGAATTCACAATTGCATTTATCATTTCTAATAACAGAAATTCAAAGTTCACCAACATCAGCGATAGGGAAATATAATTTATATGCTTATGAAATAAAACAATGACAACATCTTAGACCAAAGAAATGACTCTTTATTCATGTATACACTTCTGACAACCAAACTTGAGTTCAAAGAAAACTAACAACTACATCCAGGCACAACATAATTCCAAAATAAATCTATCACTCTATTGATTGGCATCTTCCCTTATTTCCACATGCATCATCCATGTTGGTCCAATGTGCCTCTTTTTGGTGTTGTTGTTTTTTTGTCTATTGTCCCTTCAAGAACCATTTTCTTCCACAACTATTGGCTCGGGCTTCTTTTTTTTCCCTCTTAACTGTCCCCTTTCTCTACACTTTTAAATCAGCTCTCTTTTTCTCCTTACATTGCAAAATTATCTTTAATAACTGAATATCAACTTCTTTTATATTCAGTGACCACCTCTAACTATCTTTTCTACACTAATCTTTATTGCTCCAAACACCTAAATCCATTTACTAAGTGAACAACTTTGGTAACTACAAACATAACTATATTTTCTTACCTATTTCCCTCCTACATGGGCATATTGAGGTTGGATAAATACTAAATGTGCAAAGTTCAAACTCCTCATCACAAGCCAAAAATTGAAGAAACCAAAACATCAGGTAAAAATCAAACCAAAACGTTAAAAGCTACTGCATCATATCCTAAAGAAAACTAGTTCAAGTAAAACAAATACAAATATCATAGTCAATAAAAATATGGAGCCACAAGAAAAGAGGACTCTTACATATAAAAAGTGTCTACCTCCATCAAAATAGTCATTGATTTGATCATGCAAATAATTTATATGTGTTGGTTGCAAACACAATCATAATCCAAAATCTAAATTTAATCATACATCATCCAAATTTTAGAAAATAAAAATTCATACATCCAAAATGCCAAATAGTTCATCCACATCTAGCATCCCCAACCACAATCCAACATCTCATTGAATGTCCAAAAATATTAAATCATAAATTCATAAAATCTTGACAAAAAAAAATTATCATAAGGACTCTCATTGTACTCTATCATGATGTGCATATTTGGATATGGCCAACCCTACAATCAACAAGAATCACATTAACATCTGAAATGAAGGAAAATAGGGTGGGTTACCAAAATGGGATTGACAACCCAATTAGGTGGTGACCTATTCTTCCTCAATTCATTAGGAAATGAGATCCACACAATGAAAGGACTATCAACCTTGAGGTGAATTAAGTTAAAGTGTGAATCTACAAATTTCCTTTCTTTGCAAGGATGAGGGTCCCAATTAATCATCACTTTGGGGAGGAAGATTAAAAATAGCAAGTCAAACTCAAAATGAAATCTACAACTTGGATCTAATAGATCAAGGTCAATACTGATGGAACTAGAAATCAGAGAGAGGTAAGATGATGTGTACCAATCACCAAAAGTGTTTTTCTAGAGCTAACTTGGGACTCATTCATCCAGGGGTGAATGGGTCCTGGTTTAGGGTTTGTTTGAAAATTTTGGGAGCCTGTACAATAGATCTAAATCTCTCAATTTTCCCAGGTTTCAGGTTTGAAAATCCAAAAATAAATTATATAGATGAGTTTATGTGAGATGACAACTCTTATGACAACTTTGAAAACTTTGAAAACTTCTTCAATTTTTCTCTTTAAGAAATATTTGAGATTTCTTCCACCTAAATCTGCAAACACACATTAAGAGGGAAAAATGTTTGTTATAGTGTTTGCCTTGGTCAAACCCCATTTTGGTAATTAAACCTTGAAATGAAACAAAATAGAATGAAAGGAATGATGAATGAAAAATTCTACGTCACAACTCACCAAACCCTTGAATGAACCTTGGAATGTGGATCTACAACTAGCATGAAATGGCTTCAATGGATGTGGGTCTTGATCTTGAAACTTGATTTGAAACAATGCCTTGAGTGCTTGAATGGATCATGAAATCTACATCATCATATTAGCTCCAATAACATGCATGATGCAAGAAGAAATTGACATGAAAATTGGATCTTGATTGCTGCAATAATTCCTCAATAAATCTGCTCTTGAATGCCTTGAAATTCTCTACTAATTCTCTCAATCTCATGAAAATCTTCTAGGTGGAACATAGTGAAATGGCCTTATATTTATAGGTATGTAACATTAATTTCCCAAAATTCAAATAACACAAGCTGACATGTGAATATGGATTTGAAGATGTTAAAATACTGCCAAAAACATAATTTGAATTTAGGTCCTAAGTCTAAGTGAGGACCCATTTTCCCATGAACAAATGGGTCCTAGGTCACTCACCTAGGACACACATTGCTCAATGAGAAGTGTTTTGTTTAGGCATTAATGAATGTCGGGTTTCCTCTTCAGAAAATGTAATTAATTAGGCTTGGATTTGAATTAAAGAGGCCAATTAAGGAAAATTAACCTCAATTAATTAAGGGAGCCCTAAATAAGTGTGAAAGTATAAAGAGGTACACTCTACAAAACTACATTAAGGCACAATTAAGTCCATTTTAATTAATAGGTCCCTAAACTTAATGTGATTATGTAAAATACATATTACAACATTAAATTAAGGCATAATTTAGTTCATTTTAATATTAATTCCTAATTAGGTGTGAAAATGTAAAAGGGATACATTTTCCAAACCTACAACATTCATGGGTTATATAGAAGTGTCATGATCTTAACAAGGTATCTCCTATGTACATGTCACTATTGACATATCATAACACAAGAATCTACATCAACACAATAAAATGGACCAAAATAGCTAATGATAATCTAAAGACTAAGGTTATTCTAAAAAAAACAAAAAAACAAATCAAAAATCCCAAAAAATTGTAAAGAAAATAATTTCCCTCTAGTGAAAATCATTTCTATGTCACCTTGGCATGGTGACTATGATGAAAATTTGAAAAACATGCATCATTTCTAATAGTTAAAATAAATGAAAAACATAAAAATAAATAATGCATTGGACAATATTGAAAACTATTCTTATAGTGCACTTTTGGATAAGTAGGTCATGATGAAAAATTACAAAAAAAATCACGGATCAATTATCTATGTGTACCATTACACTTCGGGGAAATTTGTCTCATCTATCGTATCTTTTTCCTTGATATTTATCCATCTTCACTAACCACCTTGATCTTGATAAGGATTGGGGCACAAACTTAAAACATGATTTGGAAAACTCTTGACATGTCAATCCATTGGTCACACACCATCCAACATCATTTCATTGCCTAAATAGCATTATCCAACTTTGTATCTTGGAGAAAATATACAATTCTTATGTGGCACATTCCATAGATATCGATTCTTAAATTTTACATCCAATAATCCTCATATCTCTTATCCCCCACTTCATTATCCTCTCATACCATGTCTAAGCAATCCCTTATCCTTTCATCATTATCACCAGACTTGGTTCTGCCTTATCATTAGTTCAAATTTTCCAATAGGATTATCCAAATATCCATCCATAATATAGTCAATCCTTAGATAAATCCATCAAAATTCAATAATCTTGATCCATGCAATCTTGTTATGTAATCTAGTGCATCATCCAAAACATCCCTTGGTTTTGATCCCAACCTTGCTACAAACCTTCATCCATTTTAGTCACATTATCATTGTTAGTATATTCATGTTGTTTTCAAGATGTTTTGTTCCCATATCAAAAAATTTACCATCATCATCATTATCATAAATCAATTAGTCAAATTTCAGCTTGACTAGGGACAAGATCATGTTTGTCTTTGCATCATTATACATGTTTGCTTGCTTGTGTGTATTTTTTATTAATTTACAATTGTTACAATCCTTGCATGTATTTACCACAACTCTATCAATAAATACAAACATAAATACCAACCATCAACATGCAATTTCAAACCTTTAAAAATAACACTTTGAACATATGTTTTCAATGCAAAACCTTAGAAATATGCATCAACCTTGATAACATATAGTTACAAAAAAATCATTTTCCATCATTACAATTTTCCTCTCACCCATCACTTGTCTTAAATTGGATACTTCCTTCCCTAAACCAGACACTTGTACTAAATCAGATGTTTCCTTCCCTAAATTATTGTATTTCAATTGAACGTTGCTTGTATTTTTCTTTGGTTTATCTTTTCAATCTTCTGATCTTTATTTTGATGTATATTTTGACCCACACTATGCCTATTCAAGGTCACCATGATCATTTCATGTCATGGTGTGCTTTGAATGGTATACTTAGGGGAAAGATATATTATTTATTTGTGTTGTATTTTATGGTTATTCTCTCACCAAACCCACCAAGGTAAAGTACCTTGTGATGTGTAGGGAGTTGCTTATGTCTAATAGTTGTCTCATCACATATTCACCAAGAGTGTTAGCTACCTTGTGAGTGTTGGGGCATCCTCGTCTATGTTGTTTTCTTTAGATTTAGTCCATGCATTGGATACATTGTCACCTTGGTCTTATATACCATGATGGATAACATCTATTTTTATATTAAATAAAGGCTTCTAAACTCAAATTCAACATAACACATCATCACAATAATTTCATCATCATATTTCGTGAATATCTTTTTTCTTCATTTTTCATCTTTCACCTAACATTTTCTTCACATCTATTTTTTTGAGAGATCGTGTATGCAATCTTCACATGGAAATTCTCTTATGGGGAATCAATCATCTTAGTTTTTTAAATTTCCATTTCTTATGTGATTGGGGCATATCATCATTTTTGTCATCTCTTCTATTTTTCTTCTCAAATAATTTTATTTTCTTTGAAACAATGTCACTTCAAATATTGTCTCAAAGAGAGGAAAAATGTAGAAACTAAAATTATTCACCTAATTCATGAACCATAATAAACATCATATCATCCTCTAATAATTAATTACATCTATTTTCATAGCATTAATTAATCGCTTATTAATCATTATTAATTTACCATTTATTATTCTTTTATCTATTTACCATTTGTTGCATCATTAATTAATTATCATTTATTAGTCTATTTAATTAAATAATATTTTATTTATTTTTTTATACAACAAGGGTGTCCCCGCAACCCAAAAAAATATTTTATTATTAATTAAATGAGAGCTAATTACCCATTTTAAAATAAAATTATATTTTTGTCCCATTAGTTAACTTCTTTCCTCATTAGTTAACTTTATCTTGTTTTAGAAACTTCTTCTTGATTTATCAATTCACTTCACCTTCAGATGAAAACTTATTCCTCTCGTTTATCCATTTATTAAATTGAATAAGTCATTCTTATCCACTCATGGGTTTGAAATAAAAAAAATCCATTTTAAACCCATAGTCAATCTAGTTAACTTAGCTCCCTGATGTTATCCTCATCTTCCATTTGATTTTTCTAAAATTGTCTACAAGTATAATTATTCTTTCATCATTTCCATGATCAATCACACTTTATACAAATCCACTCTATTAAAATACTTTTTCAATCACATTTAGTGTTATGTTGTCGAGTTGCATCCATTTTTATTTTTTATTCATAAGTAATAAATTTATATTAATTCAGCAAAAAATTACAATAAGTCCACCATGGAGCAACCACCAGTCCATCACCAAACTACACCTAAGAAATAGAAATTGCCTATAGTGACCACACAGGGTCAATCAAAATGGGAAATAGAAACTGCCAAAATTCCTAGTGACCCCAAGCAATACTATCAACAACTACCATAAACCATTCCAAAAACTATAACAACCTATTTTAGAATCTTTTTAACAGACATCAACTAACCCAAAAAGCCATTGGTGACAACAAACACCCTGAAGTTTGGAACCCTACATCAGTCGAAAGACTAGGAAAGGATGAGCGCCTGTTGAAGGAAATCAACCCCCACAGCCGCAAGCTATTTATGCTCCACCAGGGCCATACCCTTCAGATCAAATATGAAGGGATAAAACTTCACCACCTCACTGGGCACATAGTATGTAGGCAGGTCTCGAGGCCTCGACACACCCAACCCGAGGGAAGCAATGGTGAGAATTTCCTCCAAACCTACCAACCATTCTGCATGAAATAGCTTTTTAACTAGAGTTTTTGCATCCTTCTTTTCCATCTTGATTTCCATCAACACCACCACAAATCTGGAGGAAATATGTGTATTCACCCGCTTGGTTTCACCATTGCTCAAGAAGCCCTTGCCCAGGATCATTTTTACTACAACAAAAATGAGTGGATCATACTTCTTTAAGATCCTCTTAAGGCACTGCTCAGTTATCTCCCCACAAAATGACATCTCCCGCATTGAGCTATCCAAATGAATAGGGATATCAACACCAATGTTGGTTGTAGTCTTAGTAGACATCTTAATGAAAAACTTAGACCATTCTCCCATTGTAGCCCTAGAGCAGTTTTTAACAACAATGTAGAGACAAAAACTCAATTCCAATGAGAAGAGAAAGTTTTCCCACACTAGAATTAAAGCAATGGAATGGAGGCGGCGATCAAATCAAGTCATAATTGAAAAGGCATGCAATAAACTTGTCATGCAAATAGCCAACCTGACATTGCAAGATCACATCATTTATATAGTTACCAAGGCCGAATTTGAAGTGATGTCTCGAACTCCAAAAGGTTGGATTTGTAAAACACCTTGCTTATTCATTATGGTAACCACAACATGCCTCAAATTGACGTAGCCAATGCCAACCTCATCCCATTACAACACTTCTATCATTGATTAGGTTAGAACCATATGTTGCAGAATTTAATGCCCATGTGATGCTAGTCTAATGGTTTCCCAGCCTTCCCACATGATTTTCATGGGAAGGCACCCACCCAACCACCCACGAGTTCCATCCATATTTAAATAAATCAAAATTCAACACATATATATCAAATTTCTGGTACCACATCCTAGGACTCTATTTTAGGTCATATAATGATTTTTTCAATTTGCAAACCAATTTACTTTTACCTTTCACCACATAGTGCTTTGGCCATGCCATAAAAATATCCTCCTTCAAGTCACCATGAAGGAAAGTAGGTTTCACATCCATTTTCTCAACCTCTAAATCATAAGCATCAGCAATAGAAAGCAAAAATCTAATGGTTGACATTTTGCAACAATAGAAAATATCTCACCATAATCAACACCCTCAACTTGAGAGTAACCTTTCACAACCAACCTTGCTTTGTGCTTTTCAATACCTCCATTGGAACCAATATTTTTATTGAACACCCATTTGCAACCAACATATTTTCTTCCTTTAGGCAATGATACAAGATCCCATGTATTATTCTTTTCCAAAGTTGTCATTTCTTCATCCATAACAATCTTCTAGGATTATGCATCATTCATACCTAATGCCTCTTCTATCGATCTGAGTTCATCCATGTTAGTATTCAAAGAAAAAATACATCTCCAATCATTAGGTAAATACATTTCAAGTGGTTGTTTATGCCTTGTAGACCTATGAACAAACCAAGATGGAGGTTCTTCCTCCTCTTTTAAAGATTTAAATCTAGATGAGCTCTCCTCAACTTCTTGTCTATCTGTGGGCCTCAATTCAACTTTCTCAGGTGTAGAAGTAAATTGAATCACATCTTCATGTTTACTTTGTTCTAGCTACAATGTAACAAAAGAAGACTTAGTTTCTCTAAAAATAACACTTCTACTATATATTACCTTTTGTGGAACAAGATCCCAAAGCTTGTATCTTTTCACACCATAACTATATCCAATGAAGATACAATTTATAGCCTTGTTCTCTAACTTTGTTCACTTCTCCTTTGGCACATGTACATATGCCTCACAACCAAAAAATCTAAGATGTCTTAATGAAGGCTTGTGACCTGACCATGCCTCTATAGGCATCTTATCAACAACAGCTGATATAGGAGACCTGTTAATCAGGTAATAAATAGTGACAACAGATTCAACCCAAAAAAATTGTTCTAGACCAGCACCACTCAACATACTCCTATCCTTCTCCATCAGTGTCATGTTCATTCTTTCTGCAACTCCATTCTGTTGTGGAGAATATAGAGTTGTTTTTTGTCTATGAATACCACAATCTTTATAGAATCTATCAAAATCATTAGAGTGAAATTCACCACCATTATCAGTCCTCAAACATTTTATTTTATTTCCAATCTACAACTCAACCATTTCTTTAAATTATTTAAATCAACTGAAAACTTCAAATTTACTCTTTAGAAAATATACACATGTTCTACTATAATCATTAATAAATGAAACAAAATAAGTGGATTTTCCAATTGAAGGAACATCTACAGGACCAAACACGTCAATTATAATAAGATTTAATACACCACAAGATTTATGAGAACTCGAGTAAAATTTAACATGATTTTGTTTTCCATAAATTCAATGCCCATAGGTATCTAATTCAAGATTATAATCAAACAACTCTTCAACAAGGTTTTTATTTTTCAAGGTCTTTAAACCCTTTTCTTCAATGTGGCCAAGTCTTTGGTGCCATAACATATTTTTCTCTGTAGGTAACTTTGACTCAAAAGAAAGAGCACCCTTGGGTACCTAGAAGCCATGACCATCCGTTGAAGATGAAACCCTCACCTCCTCCATAGACTTGCTTTTCACATAAGTATTATTACACTCAACAGTGCATGCATCAAGCTTATACAATGTGTCATATCTGGCACCTCTATAAATCACTAAAGCACCTCTAGCCATATTGCATCCTGCATCAGAAAATACTACTTGTGCACCTGCATCAATTAGTTTGCTCTTAGATAACAAATTTTGTGCTAAGCCAGGGATATGCAACACACCATTAATCCTTTTTATTCTACCACCAGGAAACTTGATTTTAACTTTACCATGGCCAATAATATTTAAATAAGAATAATCACCCAAGTACACCTTACCTTCATCAAATTCTTCATATTTAGAAAAACAAACTCTATTAAAGGTCATATGGAAAGATGCACCTAGGTCAATTAACCATGCATCATTACTTGCATGAGTTGCCAAAGTTGTAATGAATGCATCACCATCTTCCTTCTCAGACTTAGAATCATAATCAAATCTCTTCTTTCTCTTCTTTCTCTTCTTTGTAGTTCTTATGAATATTTGTAGGCTTATTATAGTTCCAACAAATAACTTTGGACTTTCCAGGAGATTTGGAACTCCCCTTGGACTTGGATTTATCACACTTATCATTCTTCTGGCCTTTTTTCTTAGGTATTCCACAAACATTTAGGGCCTCCTTGGAAGTGATGGATACCTTCCTCCTCATCTCTTTAGAAAGAAAAAACCTGCCACATCTTTAGTCTTCAAAATAACAGAAGTACTCCCAAAATCCATAACAAGAGAACCCCACGAATCAGACAAAGAACAAAGCAAAATATGACATTTCTCCTCCTCATCCATTTTGACACCAACTAATTCCAATTGAGACACCAACATATTGAATGCTTCTAGGTGGTCTATAATTCATCCACCCTCTTCCATTCTCAAGGAATACAATTTCTTCCTCAAGAAAATCTTGTTCACTAAAGATTTGGCTTGATACATCTCACCAAATTTCTTCCATAGTTTATGCGTAGATGTCTCTTTATGAACATTGATTAAAATAGAGTTTTTCAAGCATAATATGATTAGACCCCTGGTTTTACCATCCATAACATCATATTGAGCAACCAAAGTAGGATTTGTAGGCCTTGAAACTTTCTCATCAACAACATCCCATAGATCTCGATCTATCAAAAAATCCTCCATCTTCAGCTTCCACATTTCAAAATTATTTCCAAAAAATTTATCCACCTCTATTCTCCCTGATGAACTTACCATCTGAAAATTCCTACAACAAAATCACAAAGTATATTTTGCATAAGATCCCCCTCAAATTTGGATTAGTTCAAAAAACCAACAACCCATGTAATTGAAACCAAAGGTGATCAGGCTCTAATACCACTTATAAGGAAGCTAAGGTAGCACAACTTCCTACACTAATCTTGAGAGGAGAATGATGCAAAACTTTATAGATATTTACAATGGTTACAAAAACTTAAACATAAATAAATATAAATACCATGCATACCACAACACGATGATTTACGTGGGGAAACCCTTTCGAGAGAAAAACCCCACACTCCAAAAGTTGCCCAATATATTATTTAGAAATCACAAAGATTACAATATACTTGCAGAGCAAGCTTCTCATAGGAGTATCACCAACCAGAGATACAGAGGAAACACGACCGTTATCAAGCTCTCAGAATACATCACAATACACAGTTGTAATACAATGCCCTCATAAAATAGAGTTGTCTTCTAAGGCAAGTCAAGCCAACAAAATATCGATCGTCAAATTTCAAACCTAATGATAAACAATCCAAATTTACAATAATAAAATATACATAAATTTTAGTTTTTGGGGAGACGGCCTCTAGACCCCCCATCGGGGGGATGATCCCCTTGAACCCCTCATGGGGGTACCCCCCATCCCTCCGTCCCCCTTCCCCCGCAGTTTACGTATCAATAGTACCTTATGTAATTGCAAGGTTGAGACACATTTTTCTAACACTATCAACCATGAAAGCTCTGATACCACTTGTTAGGAAATAATGCATCATACCCACAATCTTAATCCATTTCCTGCAAAACCCCAAGTGAGATAAACATGCATACAAGTAACCATAATGCATAGATCAAATAGACAAGCCATAATGCATTGATGTAGGGAGGAACCTCCCACCTCCGAGCATAACTCAAATCTACATACTCTCAGCACAACATGTTATGCAATATAGCAAATCTAACGTAATAAAACTCATATAAATTCATTTAATTTCAGCAATGAAAACAATTACATAAATTGGAAAATTAAATTTATTGCATTAGCCATCCATGGCTTCTCACACACATTATCATTCTCACATTCCTCACTCTCAAATCTGCACATAAAAATTGCTTCACAATTCTTCAAACTCTGTGTTTGACGTTTTTCCTCTTGCAGGCATCAAAAATCCTCTTCTTCTTCAATATTTTTGCTTCTATTTGCTAAAAACTTATTGCCTGGGCCATCTTCTCCATTATGACTACATTTTTCTCTTACAAATTTGTATTTTAAAGTTGTTCTCACTGTTGTAACATCCCACCTTTTTTTGGATGTGAGAGTAATGTTTTTCTCCTCAAAAATGGCATACCAATCAATGCATTTTCTATTACAAATTGTCATGGATTCCTTTTCTCAATTTGGCACGATACTCAATAACTATTCTTAATTGAATTTCAATTATAAATTCATTAAGAATAATTCCAATAATAAACTTCTAGAGGAGCATGACAATGAATATTAAAATTGATTTTATGCAAGTTACTACCAGGTGCCAATAATTGCCGTAAAATTTATTTTTTGCATAACTTTTTATTAGAAGCTCATATTCACCTAAAAACTTTCCAAGATGCATATAATGTCATTTCAAACCTTTCCACCAATATGTTTTTCTCTAGCTTTTAAAATCTTGAAAATTAATCATTTCTGTGGCCAACTAGAATAAAATTTATGATTTTAAATTCTCTCAATCCATGAGGAATTTCGTCATGAAACCTTCACCAAATTGTGTTAAATTTTTTCAATAATATTTATTTAAAAGAATTTTAATCTAGATCTTATGGATTTTTAGAAACAATTATTTCCGTAAAACTACCTCATGGAGCCTTAAAATAACAATTTGGCAAAAACTTGAATCTTGCAATTTTGACTCAATATTTGAATTTATGTTTTGAGAGATGCCAAGAACAGCGAAAATAAGCCAAAATGAAATAAAACAACTTCCAAATATTTTTCGGTGATGTTGATTGCCTATAGACCTGGATGTTCATGTATCATGCATAGATCAAATAGACAAGCCACAAGATAACATTAAATATACCCTGAGAAAACCTTCAAGAGGGAAAAACTCAACCTCCAAGAGCATCCATACTCCATATATTATCCAGTAATAAAACATTACAAGAGTTACAATGAATACCTCTAAAGCATCAAGCCTCTCCAATGCATCCTCCATGTGTCCAAACATGAATCCACACATCTCATGTCATGCTTCACATATGTACTCCTCAGAAAGAATCAATAATGACAACCCACTCACCCAGCCAACCTTAACCACTAAACATGTGCTTGCTTTTACAGACTCAAGCTCACACAAATACAACCAAGTGGTAAGATAAAACCATGTACCACAAAACCATGTGAATACAAAACCATTGACCCCTCATTTAATATTGGGTACTAAATTTTCACTTTATTTAATATTTTTCCCAATATTAAATTATTATTGCATGTCTCTCACATATTAAATGAAAATACAATGTTACAATACAACATAAGTGGTCCCTAAATAATTACCTAGTGTGATTAACCACACCTCCTAGGTGCATCACAACTAAATAAGTATTTAATTACATTATAATAAATCATTTTATGCAATGGTGTACAACACCATATCCCAACAACAGGCATAATAAATTACATGCAAGACACTACAAATGGATGGGATTCTTACAAAAATTCTATTTGGAAATAGAAAAAAACCTCATGTGGTGGTAGATATGTTATCTATATCACCTATTTCTAAACAAATTTAATTTATAGTTGTGGTGACACAATTAGAGCCCTTTCACAATAGAGGCTTATATTAAGGAATATTGTAGTGATCTGAAGACTTCTATATCAAAGTGAAGGTTTATTTTATGTTAAGAAAATTATGTGTTCAAGACTCCATTCTCATGCGGAAGAAGCATACCTCCAAAGTGGTTGGCCACTTTAGTGTTAGAAAAATAGCGGCTCATTTGAAAAGGCCCAAAATGTAGTAAGAAGTAAAAAAGTTTATTAGAGGTTGCAAATTGTGTTATACTAGAAAATCTAAAAAAGAAAAGAGGGGATGTTCTTGTCTCTTCTTGTCCCTACAAGGTCATGGGGAAGTATCTCTATAGACTTTGTAGGAGGATCACCTCTAAGTGGATCGACATGATTACTTGTTTCTAGTAGTTGATAAATCTAGTAAAATATGTATACTTGACTCTTTGTGAAAAGACTACCACAAGAAAATAAACTACTTAAACGTTCTTTGCTAATGTAGTGTGCACTTTGGGCTTCTTAAGTCCATTCTTTCAAATAGAAACATAGGATCTGTTAGTAAATTTTGGTTTAGTTTGTGGAGGATGATGAATACAAGGCTTTAAAAGAGTATTGTCTTCACCAACAAACAAATGGTCAAACAGAGGTGGTTTGTTGGACCTTGGTGCAACTCATAAGGGAATGCAACAATAAGTGTCACAAACTTGAGTAACTTTTGTACATGTAGCACTCTCATAATAGGACAATTTATTCTTCTACCTTTTGAGGCATCCTCAAGGTGTTTTCCCTCAACTCCACCTAATATTGCTTTGGAGAAACAAAAAGAATATTCAAGACATGATGTAGAGGTGGCCAACACATTACATTTTTTTGAGAGGATTAGGAAAATCCTTCTCAAGGTTAAAGAGAATATGGAAAAGGCTCAATACAAATACATACAAAGACATGATTATAGCATAGAAAGGAGCACAAATTGAAGATGGGAGATGGGATTTGGATATCCTTGGGTAAGAAATGACTACATGCACAAACCAAGAAAAATATTCTCTTTAGATATAGACCTTACACTATTTTAGAGGTCATGGGTGAAAATGCTTCCAAATTTAGTCAAAGATGCATTTAGGTGTAAATTATGAATATTTGTAGCTTTATGAGCCATTTATGTTGGATGAGGAAGAAGAATAAGTGCTACCCTATTTAGAAGACTTGTGTGTGGATGGAAGAGCCATATAGATTGTGTAGTTTTGCAAAATAAACAAGAGAAATCAAAAGTATAATTTAAGAGTCTTGGTAAGTGGGACTCAAAGATCAGAACATAAGCCAATCCAAGTGGGATTCTAGAAAGAAACTAGAAGATTTCTTCCCTCGCATAGAGTCTCATTTAAGATTTTGTGGGATTAAAACCATTTTTAATAAGGGAGGTGTGATCCACAAGGATCAAGAAAATAAATTTTGAGCATTAAGATGTATAAAAAAATTAGATAGTAAGAGAAACATGATGATATAAAACAAGGACTATAGAGATATTAGGGACACTTTTGTACCTTTGAGTCAAATTCACACCACAAAAATGATCTCGTGTAGAGGATAGAATCCATGTCCATGAAGATGAACCCTCAACCATAGATGCAACCCCCAATTGTTGAAAAGAAATGACCTAACATCCTTTCCACTTTGAGCTTCTAGGATATTCTCCTTGGGTTCAAGAGAACACTTCAACATCACTAGAAACTATAAATAAAGGTAGAGAGCATGCATCGTGGCATGAGAGAAATTATTTGAGCCTGTAATTGGAGAGTTTTATTGTTCTTAGTTTTTTAGAGGTTAGGCAAAGTAGTGTGGAACAACCATTGGTGTATCCACTTGTTTTATTAATTCCATCAAGGGTAATAGTGCATTTACTACTACCAAAGTTGGCTTTTCCCCTCATAGGGTTTCTAGGTTAAAATCTTGAGTTTCTTGAGGTGATTCATTTTATTTGCAACATGTTTATTTCTGATTTTCCATAAACATCAATGCCTCTTTGATTATTATCATTTGTTGGAGTAAGTAGAATAGTAGCAATAATTTGTGGTTCTTGAATTCTAGTTCTTTTGAGACAATAAACCAATAAAAAATACTAAGAGAGAAAACAAAAGACTGGGTAGATAAGCAAAACACCCACATAATTTGTCTGAAACCATATCAAGAAAACAAGTAATAGGGAATTATTGTGGCACTACATCATTTATATCAACCAAGAAAAATTTACTCTTCTTTTAGTTATATAGTGCAAGAGATTGATCTACAAGAGACACAAGTTGTGCTACTTGTAAAGCAACAAGGTCAAGGAAGTTTGCTAGAGGTGGAAACTTCTAAAATCTATTTTTGAAAGAGAAGAGGAAAGCAAGTGCAACCCCAATAAATGATTTCAAAGATATATTTCAAATGTCCAAAGGTATGCCTCCAAAACATGATGTTGAACATGAGATTTAATGGTTGCCTAATTGTACTTTAACTACCATCAAGTTGTAGCCGGTATTGGCATGGTGTGATGGTTTATAGGTGGCATTGTTGTTCCTGCCACCAAGGTTCAAACCCCGTTGGGGTGGTATTGTTGAATGGTTGCATCCGGTTCATAGCTCCGGTCAAAAGCGTTTACCCCTTGAATAAAAAAAAAACTACGATCAAGTTGTATATTCAATAAATTTTAGAAAGTGATGAACTGAAAAGAAAACTCTTTGAGCTCACTAAAGGGAGGAGTAATAAGGTACTTCACCATATATTTTACCTATCGTTTTGGTCCCAAAGAATGATGGAACATTTTGGATGTTATTGACCATTGTGCCATCAACAAGATTAGAATTAAAAATAGATATCCTTTGCCTATATTTGATTATTTGCTTGATTAATTACAACATGCTAGGTACTTCACAAAGTTTGATCTAAACTTAGGGCATCATCAATTTTGAGTCAACAAAGAAGACACAATGAAGACTTCCTTCAACACAAAGCAAGGACTACATGAATTGGTGTTACTCCCCATTGGCCTATACAAAGTACTAAAAACATCTATTAGGGTAGGGGAGAGGGGCCAGTAGTCATGCGAGTTAACTTTGTCAACATGTAGCGATTGACTGGAATATCGTAGAACCTTTGTTTTTTTTTTAAATGTAGATTGGCCTCTTATTTATTTATAACTAAGGTTTGGAGGTGTGACTCATCATGCAACTCGCCACATCAGTACATCTATTGAGAAGTGTCTAAAATTTGACTTTTTAAAGGTTTGACCAAAACTTAATCATGGAACCCCCAATAGTTGTACAAAAAAAATCATTTGTTGCTTGTAGAATATCATATTTTTATTTAAAATAAATTAATATACAACCTAGATGGACCAAATACCTATTGATAGCCATAAATTTTTGATATCTCTAACTTTTATATTCAACACATATGGACCAATAGTTAAACACAAAAAAAACTATTTGTTGTTATAAAAACAACACATAATTATTTAAAATAAAACTTATATCAAACAAAAATGGACCAATAGTTGAACACTAAATTTTTTTGAAAATCCTTCACATTTAATGGAAAAATACATGTTATTTATTGTCCTCACCTTTTATATTTGTGATAGGACAAACTATTAATATAAAATACTCCAATGCTTGTACATTGCTACCCCAATAGTTGTACACATAAGAACAACATTTTTTTACTATGATAACAATACTTGTTTAAATGAGTGTCCTATTTTATTAAATGAGCATTTTATTTTTTAAATGATACACTATAGTGGATAGTTATGATATTTTATTTGAGACAAAAAAATACTTATTTCACTTCTTCATGAATGTATTTATGATTTTTTTATATAACAATTAGAGGTTCTCATGTGTTCAAGTATGGGTCCACTTTTGATCAAAATTTGGTTTTTTTTTAATTTACATTTGGACTATTTATTTACAATATATAGTATAAATATGCGGTAGGACTAGGTATTATAATCACGATTGACTGCACGACTATTGGACCCCGCACGACTACTAGCTCCTCTCCCCTAGTGAATAACATTCTTCTCCTATATCTTGATACTTTTGTGATTGTGTATCTTGATGGCATTTTGGTGTGCAATCCTACATGGGAGAAACATGCTCAACAAATAAGACAAAACCTTCAACCCTTGAAAGCAAGTCAATCAAGGTTGAATCTAAAAATATATGAACTTGAACAAGAATCATTGGTTTATTTGGTGATGGTGAATTAAAGGTATATCCTAGCAAAATTTCCCTTTTCATTTCTTGGTTTGTCCCTACAAATGTTATGGTTTGACTTCATTTGTCCAAGAAAGGTTAAAAGGTGAAGATGAAAAACTCAAAACCATCCTGCTAATGCAATTTCAAATTCTAAAACATATCACCAAAATGCTAAAATTCTAGAGGTATACTCACTCAATTCTAAATCAGTTAATTTATTATGGTTTGCGCTTGAATTGCTTCCATACATGAAGATGCATTCAGTTGTAAATGTAGAGAATTTGAAATTGTTTCAACATCATTGCCTGATGAGAATGAAGAGCAAATTCTACTTAACGTTGATGATTTCACTCTGGATGGCCCCAGATTTGTTCGACAAGATACCATGTCCCAACAAAAACAGTGACCGTGAAGAACATGAGAACAAGAGTATTGGCTTGTATCATCCAAAGGTACAACACCCTAGACAAGCCAAATGGATGAAAAAGGGGAAGATGATGGTACTGTTTCCACATCTACTCCAACAGTGGTTTCTGGGGACAAAACCCACTTCACATGAGAGGTGTGATCCTAGATAATCCATGTAAATATGAAAATGCAATGTAAATAATGTAAGTAGCATGTACATTGGCACTTCAGTGTATATATAAATCCAGGTTGAGAGTGGAAGAGGAAAGGCCACTGGGTTGGCTGTTCAATTTCTATACCCTTTCTTTAAATTGGAATCGTTGCCTCATTTTTCCTCATGTACTTGAGAGTTCGGAAGTGAGTGTTAGCTGAGCAGAGTTTGTGAAGCAAAGCAGAAAGAGTTTAAAGAGAATTCCACAGTGAAGTATATCATTCGCTTCCCCAAAAGATACTATTGTCACTTTATATTTGTACAATGAGATTAAGAAAGCAACAGAGAATCCTTCAGGCTGCTTTTCCTCACATTGGTATTTCTAGGGTAAACACTTGTATCAATTTTGTACTGAACATTTTATTTCATTATTTGCACTCAAATTATCACAATTTGTGTGTAATTTACTATTCATTTGACGCTGATTCAATGGTATAATAAGCTTTGTAATGGATTGCATGTAAACTAACTTCATACATTGTCACTATTACAGAACAGGTGCAAATACCAGCTGATTTTAAGGAATTATTAACCTGCTGACCAGGCGACTGAACCAAAAGCACATCTGTACACGTGGTTGAATTCACTGTAATACAATCTGTTTGCAGCCTTTTATTCTCAGGGATACATACAACAATTAATGAATTTATCTATGTGCTCTGAATAAGACCTTGCTTTCACAAGTCGGAACTTATTTCTTGTACCATATCAGGAATCTGTCCAGAGAGGGAAAAACACAACGTACATCAAAGTGTCTGAAAAAGTTGTTTCTATTTAAAGCCAAATCTTTCATCAAAATGAGTTGGAGAATGTCAAGGCTGTGGTTTAGTATGAGGTTGGAAGAGTTTCATTCTTCCCACAAGAATTCCACTTCAGCTGCAGATTGACCCACTCAAGTGACATGAATAACATGGATTAAACTGGGTGCAAGTACCAGTTGACTTAAATGGAATAGATACCTCTCAAACCACACAACTAAACTGTAAGGAAGCCTGTATATGGTGCAGCCCCCTCAAGGAATGTGTTTGAAAAAGCCTTACAACCAGAATTCCATTTCTGCTGCAGTATAAACCACCTAAGTGACATGAATAACACAGATGAGACTTGATGCAAGTACCAGTTGACTTTAATGGAAGAGATACCTCTCAAATCACACAACTAAAGCATAAGGAAGTCTGTGTGGTGCAGCTCCTCAAGGGATATGTTTGCAAGAACCTTCTAACCAGGAAATTTTGACTTAAATACAGCTATGGAAAGGAACAGATTCTGCAGGTAGGTCGGTAATTAAAAACCTTACCGTTATGCAGTTCGCTTCAAATAATTATGTATTTATCTAAATTAAATGTTCCATATGACCTTTAATATCAAACAGTCCCAATCTGCTCTCAACAGAAAGAACCAGTTTTTCAACATGCAGCCAACCTACTTAAGAGGTAACTATATTAAACTTTTTAAGGCTTTCCAAGTACCTTTCCAATAAGCATACATGCCCTTTAAGTCAAGGGCAGTACTACAATCCACAGACTACCATTTTTCATGCTGCTTGCTTCGTTTTCTACATGTATGGTTAAAAAATCACGGATTTCTAATAATTGTGATAAGATTCATGATGAATGTGACAAATAAAGAATGAAAGTACAGAATATTTGATTTCTTTCTTTATGAAGGAATCAATGAGGATAGACAGTAGTTTCCCGCCCTTGTTAACCCAAAAAAAGAAAAGGAATACCAGGTGCGCTTACCAGAGTACTGGGTGCCACAGACAACCGGGACTTGCAAGATATATTTTACTACTGCTGATTGCATGTTAAATCATAAATAGGACAACAAACAAGCAACCAGCTTATAGTATGATACCAAAACTGAGTTTCTGAGTTTTAGGATAGCCTTTGTTTCAATGATGCCATTTGCCAAAATGTTTGTTTACCTTTTGTGTTATTCAACATTTTTCACGTATAGCTATCAATGATAACGTCTGACAAAGATCTGCTTTCAAGTGTTTGATGGACCTCCATTCCAGTTTCCATAACTACAGGTCTGGTACACATTGGGAGGATGCTGCGAAGGTTCTTGAGCTTTGGCTTTACATATACCAATATCACCTACTTAAAAATCACCAAATTGACTTTAGAAGCTCTTTTGTGCAGATTCGACAAAACTTCAGCATACAAGCGCCTTAGTAATAACTAATAAGTCATTCTGTCCAACAATTTGTGTACCTGCTCTATGCAACCCCATCTTGTATGCATTTCTATCAGGGAAGTCACAAGTATAGCAGCTAACAAAAAAGTAATTTCAAATATTTTTTGAGGGATCTCCATCCTCTGTAACAGAGTACACTTTACTGCTTACACTGGAGTATGCAGGAACAGGTCGCTTAGTTTGGCTTTACATCTTCAAAGCATATTTGCTTTTTAGAAAAAAATTCAAGACTCTGTCGTCAAGCCACTTCTCTAAAGATCCAGCAGCGGTTGCAGTGCATGACACCACATTTCTTGTTTCACTTTGTCATATAATTAATGTGCCTAAAATACAGAATATTTGTTGAACACAAGAATTTACATCTTTGGACATATCGAGCACTAATTTGTGCCGGTCACAAGCACTACATATTGTGTAGTTGCTACTTAAATGATTGCCTTGTATATAAATGTTTTTGTTTGCTAATTTTGCTGCGGGTATCACCAATAGTCCCGACAGAAAATGACCATCTTTAGAATGGTGGAAATAAGAAGCATCTCTCGATATAATTTCTTGTCTTACAGTCTTGGTGATGAACTTGGTAGCTATGTTGCAGTCTCTGTAGAAACAGAGGTTCTTGGTTATACATATTACAGATAGATGTCCCTACTAAGGGCATGTTTCTAAATATTCCCTCAAAGAATTCTTCCTAATCATCATCTAGATTCTAGAGTATGTCATTGTACACACACAGGTTCTTGGTTATCCAGATAGGTATCCCTAGCGATAGCGAATATCTCAATATAACCTCAAAGAATGTTTACTTCGTAATCATCATCCATAGGATACAACACACAGTTTGTATCACGTACATATTTCTTGATAATCATTGCCCACATGATGCAGTACACATTTTGTATTTGGGGTACACTCTGCAGCTTCTATCTGCCCTGACAAGCTCTGTAACATTTCTCCAGTTTTCTCCACTTGTGGATGAGATATATCTCCTACAACAAATTTGTGCACTCTGTTCTGAAGCCGGATCCAGCTGCAGCCGGGAGTCTTTTTTAATCCCTTGTCTTTTATCAATTTTCTCATTCTTCCTACATCACCCCACCTTCCAGCTGCTGCATATAAATTTGAAAGGAGAACATAAGTTCCAACATTTTCAGGTTCAAGCTCAAAAAGGTGTCTTGCCACTTCTTCTGCTAACTCTATATCAATATGGATTCTGCAGGCACCAAGCAATGCTCCCCAGACATCAGCATTAGCTTCAACTGGCATCCCTTTTACCAAGTCATGTGCCTCAGCCAAGCACCCAGCTCGGCCAAGGAGGTCCACCATGCAGCTATACTGCTCTATGTTGGGTTCAAAGCAATAGTTCTTACTCATGACTTCAAAGTAATGCATGCCTTCGTACACAAGACCAGCATGGCTGCAAGCAGTTAGAAGAGCAGTAAAAGTGACAGAGTCTGGCTTTATACCTTCCTGCTGCATTTGATGGAAAAGAGAAATTGCATGTTCGCCAAGTCCATTCATCCCACATCCTGCAATCATTGCAGTCCAGGAAATAACATCTCTTTGAGAGATGTTGTCAAACACATGTCGCGCAACCTCTATACTCCCACATTTAGCATACAAATCAATAAGAGCACTACCCACAAGAACATCCAAGCTAAGTTCATTTCTCATACAGTAGTTATGAATTTCCTTACCCTGTTCAAGACTTTCTAAGTGGGTACACACGGATAAAACACTAGCAATTGTAACAGAGTCTGGTCTCACTCCTGCCTCCTGCATTTGGTGAAACAATTTCAGGGCTTTGTCATAGTAGCCATTCTCAGTATAGCATGCAATCATCCCATTCCACGAGACAACATCTCTCTGAGATATTCTGTCAAACAAATGGCAGGCGTCATCCACACAACCGCATTTGGAATACATTGCCAGAAGAGCACTCACCACAACAACATTTGATACTAGTCCACTCCTGATTATGAAACTGTGGAGCTGCTTTCCTGGATGAAGAACACCAAGAGATGCACAAACAGGGAGGACACTGGCTGTCGTAACTGAGTTGGGTTCCATACCTTCTATTAGCATAGAATGAAAAAGTCTCAAGGCATTTTCACAATAACCATTCTGAGAATAACCTGCAATCATTGCATTCCATAATACTACATCTCTTTGAGTCATTTCGTCAAAAAATATACAGGCATAACTTATACTACCACAATCAGCATACATAGTTAAAAGGGCACCCTGGACAATCCCATGTGAATCCAATCTTCTTCTAATTGCATAACTATGTACCTCTTTGCCTTGATTAAGGGCTTCTATTTGAGCAGACACGGATAGAATACTCACAATAGTGTATGAATCTGGTTCCAACCCAATCGACAACATCCGGAGAAAGAGCTCTAAAGCCTGTTCTGTACGCCTGTTTTGGGCATAACCGGAGATCATCATGTTCCAGGAGACCAAGTCTCTTTGTGGTGATCTATCCTGAAATTCGCATTCAGACATCCCATTAAACACTCGGTGTGTATCCTTTAAGTTTCTTTGAGGAAGTTTTGTTGACGGTTGGAGTGAACCCTGTAATTGACCATAAGGACTTTTATCAAACATTTCGTGTGTATCCCGTCGTTCTCTATAAGGTATCCTGTCAAACACTTGGTGTGCATCCTGAACTTCTATTTGAGACATTTCATCAAATATTTGACGCGCATTCTGCAACTCCCCGCATTTCACATACATATCAATGAGAGCATTGAGTACAAAGCAATCTCTCTCAAACCCTCTTGTAATTATATAACCATGGACTCCTTTACCATGTTGCAGAGCCGAAAGACCTCCACAGGCCTTCAGAACGCACGGAAAAATAAAACTATCGGGTTTTACACCAACCCATTTCATTTCGTAATATAAGATAAGAGCTTCCTCAAATAAGCCATCCCTTACAGAGGCCGTAACCATGGCAGTCCACGTGACACTGTTTTTGCCAATAATTCTATCGAAAACAAGTTGTACACCAGAGAAATTTCCACACCTTGAATACATGTTCATAAGACTGGTTTGCAAATAAACATTTTGTTCGATCCCAGTCGTAAGAATGCGAGCATGGACTTGCTTTCCTTCACGAAGGGATTTCATGGCAGCACAGGTTTGCAACTTAGAAACCCAAGCATCGATTAAAACTGGAACTGTGGTAGGCTGGTTACTGACATTTGTAGTAAATAATTCTATCTGATTTTTGTAGTTTTCTTTATGGTATTCTGTCAAACACTTGACCTGCATCCTTCTCATATGATTGATGTGCAATGGCATACTACGGTTGCTCCATAATTTGATCATAAGATCAAATGAACTAGAAACTGGACCAGGAGATTAAACCGTAGCCCAGAAAATTATCTTTACCTTTATCGTTAATTATTTGTTGATTTTACATATTGTAGTAAGGGTTTTGCCTGTACTGGTGTTTTAAGTGTCTGGTTTCTCCCTAAATTATTTGGTATTGGTAGTCCAGCTTCTTTCTTAAAATGAAGTCTTTAAGATGAATGGGTATAAGAATATTCAGATTGTGTGATCATTTAGATGGGTTAAATCCCAACATGGGATTCACAAACATATGAACTCCTTAGATACTCTAGTTGCCTTCCTTCCTTATTTTGAAGGCATATTTAATAAGGTTTTCAAAAACAATTCAAAAACAGGCATCGAATATTCTCTTAAACCACATAAGAAATTAGGAACTTGATACCCTCTAAAAAAAAAATCATAAAGAGATCAATAGAAAATAATGGGGTCTATGAGATAGAATGCTTAACTGGAACACCCAAAATGAATGAAACTAGTCACATAATTAACAAGAAGATCAAGAAGCATGGTGTTGATATCTAGTCTGAGTGTGTTGAAAAATATGGATTCATTAAATATTTTGTCAATAACAAGCACCACATTTGCTTAGAGACATCAAAAGTCCTTGCAAAAGAAAAATATTTGCAAGAGAAATTTGAGGAAAGTAGTTGAAATCAACAAACACCCACATAACCTCAACAAGGGTGGGGATTGGATTTTGAGCTTCTCTTGACAACTGATAATAAACTCAATGAAATCTTTCACACTCCTTCCTAATTTTTAGTCGAACCCTCTACATCTTCTCAATCCCACTCTCCCCTTATCTCTCTCCCTTCTTGAATTTTCCTTTTAACCTTCTTAGGTTTTAGTCATTTTTTTCCTCCCTTGTCCTCTTCATTTCTTCTCAAAACTTCCCATTATTTCTCTATCTTCCATATTCTATGCCTTTATGAAATGCGTTTCCCTTTTCTCTCTACTTTACACCTCTTAATCAATTATTATTCCCAACCACTTTCTAAACTACCCCACTTTTGTCCTTACCCATTCAATAGATGTTTCTCATTACCATTCCCTTGTTTTCCTTCTCTCTTCAAAACCTTCTCTTACCTTCTCTTTATGCTATTTTCTTACATTATATCAAATATTATATTTTAAATTCAAAATTGTTTCTAGAAAACAAAAATCCCAAAATTATAAAAGTTGAAGGTGTTGATCAAGGTAGGATAACCTCGTGTTGAATCTACATTGTAGTATATGACTTGTCCCATTGAGTAATAGATTATTTTAGTTGTTGAACAAGAACTTTTGATTCAATTTATTTGTCTCTAAAGTTTAAAGGAAGTAGAGGTGTGGAATACACTGTCTATACTAATCAATGAGAGGAGGTGTGTGCAAAAACTAAATTGATTATACAATTACAAGGAAATAAATACAAAAGCAATATACTATAACACAATAATTTATATGAGGAGAACACTTTTAGGATAAAAACTCTACACTCCAAAAAAAAATCAATGTATTATTCAATAATCAAATGATTACAAAACACTTGCACAATCTAAGCCTTTATATGTATATCATCAATAAGAGATCTACAACAACTTTGACAACATAACAATATTTATTGTAGACACCTAAAAAATGACTAATACATTTCATCTTATCTTTTCATAATTATCCTTATCATTTCTTCTATCTATATTGATTAAATAATTTCATTTTCCTCTTTTCATCCATAATAATTAAATAATTATCTTAATTTTTTTATCATATATATATTTTAATGATTTAATTAATTCATCATTTATCTTTTTCCCTCCAACATTAATGAAAATTCAAATTCAAATTATCTTTGGTCCTCTATAATTGACTAACACTCCTCTTTTAAATAAATTGTTTAAATTAAATATTTTTCTCTATAATTAAATAATTTTCAAAAATTATTTAATTAGCTAACATTCCTCTTTTAAATAAATTAAAAATAATTTATTTAAATTAAATATTTTCTTCTAAAATAAATAAATTAAAATCTCCAAGCTATCATTTGAATTAAATTCCCCTTCTTCAAAATTCAAAATTTGGGTTTTACCCTAGATCTTGATTTTTTCCTACCAATTGATCTTGCAAATCAATCTCCTATTAATTGATCAAATATCAAGTGAAACATATAAATGAGAATCTTTCATTTCATTCAAACCCTTGGCACTATCATTGTCAAATCTCCCTAGCACTTTTATTATCAAAAATATCTCTAGCACTCTTATGATTATCAAACATTCAAGCATTATCAAGCATAGGTATCATTTATCTTTGAGCATTTATCATTATCATTAAATCATATCATTATTGTTCTTTCATAGTTTGTTACTTTGAAGAGGAACCAACAATGGAGCAAATCAAGATCTTAGCTATGATGACTTTGTTTGTTATCTAAATTCTACATTCTGAGCCAAGATCTTGAACTTCATTTCATGATTTTGTGAGTGTGAATCTTACATTGTTGATATTTTTTATCCATATTTTTATCAACCATATTTGGCATGCCCAATGGGACCCACATCTCTTATTTTAACAAGGAAATTTTAGAAAATTTTGTTTTCTAAAGTTTATAGATGAGATTGATGCTTTTATTTGTTTTTGCCATGCATTTGTTCCCAAAATAGCACATTTGTTCAGTAGAATAGCATATTTTTCAGATCTCGTGGTGCATTTGTGTTGTACATTGACACATCTATCAGATCTTATGTCACATTCATTCAGTCTTTTGGTGCATCTATCAAATCATGTGGCACATTTGTCATATCCTATAATACATCTATCAGATCTTGTGGTGCATTTGTCAGATCTTATGGCACATCTATCAAATATTGTGATGCATTCATTCAGTCTTGTTGCACATCGATCAACTCATGCGGCACATCTATCAAATCCCATGGCATATTTGTTCAATCATGTGGTGCATTTGTGTTGTATAGTGGTGCATTTGTCAAATCCTGTGGTGCTTATGTCATATCCCATGGTGCATTTGTTCAATCATGTGGTGCATTTATGTTGTACAGTGGTGCATTTGTCAGATCCTATGGTGTATTTGTCAAATCTTGTGGTGCAATTTTCATTTCTAGTGGTGCATCTGTTAGGTCCTGTGGTGCATCTATCAAGTCTTGTGGTACATTTGTTTAGTGGAATGATGTATTTTATTTTTATTTTTTACAAATAAATTGTTTTACAAAAGTGGGCATAATTTTTGCATAATATATTGGATTTTCAAAATTCTAAAGGCATTGGAAATGTGGTTTTATGGATAGTAGTATTTTTTTAGATCTTACTCAAAAATTGGTTACATTCATTCAAATTCACGCTTTCTTCTTTTTAAAATTTTAAATTCTCACAACTTCTTCATACCAAGGTGTTTTTTAATGAATTTTTTAAGACCTATCAAAAAATTCATAAGAAATCCATTGGTGTTATTATTGTTGGCCTTAGAATATCTTTTTTGGAATTTTTTCACACATTCAAAATTAGGGTTTAAAATTTACCATTCACCTTTGGATTTGAAACCTAAAACAAACCATTTTATTTTAATCCCCAAGATCTACTAATGTATGCTCTCCTCTTGCACCTTAGAGTGATCTTGATGATAAAAAATAAGTGGTCTTGATTTTCTTTTCTAGGCTTGTTTGTTGGCATTTATGTGCAGAGATTGAACATTAAAGGGTTGCAAAGGAAAGTGGATTTGGAGCTCTTAATCAAATTATCATCTCAAGTTTAGCATTGGACTCTAGGTTAGTTTATTCTAATCACTTTATCTCTTTCAATTTGCAAAGTTTTTAAAAGTTACATTATTTTATTTGCTTCAATAAATATTGTTTGGTGTGTCTTCCTCACATTGTAAATTGGGCTAAAATTAATCTCGCACATTTGGACTTGGGCTCTAAAATAAACAAGTGTCTTTCAATCCCCAAGATCTACTTACATATGCTATCCTCTCACACCCAACGATGATCTCGAGGATCAAAAATAAGTGATCTTGTTTTTCTTTTTAGGGGGTCTGTCTAGAGAAGTGATCACTCTAGGGGATGACCTCAACTCCTATTTTTGAGCGAAGTATAAAGTGCGGGGGGTGAATCAAAAGACACACCTCTTGGAAGTGGAATTTTTCCAATCTTGACTAAGCCTCTAATAACTTTATACCTTAGATAAGTGAAAGTGGAGAGTGGGTTACCCTATCCTCTTGGTTGTTTGGGAGTATTTCCTTTCATCTACGGATTAGGCATCATGTACCCTTGTGGTATCTCTTGAGGATACCCCTAGTTGAGCTTGTAAATCCTAGTCAAAACTTATTGGCCATACCCACTTGAGTAAGCTTGCCAATGTGTCTTGTGTGTTTGGTTTTTTAGATCACCATCTCCACTTGAAATCGAAAGGGAGATATCCATTCTAAATTGAGACTAGGACATTTTATTTTTCATTATATATTTGTATTGTTAATCTTTTAACAAATTCAAAAAACATTAATTAAAACATTCCAAAACCAGCCAAAAATCAAAGGTAAAATATCAAACTATAATAAGTGTCAAACTATCAAATAAGTAGAGACTTATTGGCATTGTCTTATCCTCCTTGATATTATTTGAGGAGTTGACAAACTTTTTTGATATATTGTCTTATCATTGTCAAAATTTATCAAAGTTCAAATTGGATCTTCTATCTTTTATCTTTATCATATCATATCAAGTTGGATTGGACTCACAAGTCTAGTTCAAGTGGAATTTATCAATATCAATCTTTATCATCTTACTTGGACTCATTTAAGTCTAGTTCAAGTGGGATTTATCATCTTATCTATTAATATCATTTGGAGACCCAACTTAGCTTTGGTATATTTTGGTTTTGAGTAACAAGCATCAAAATTGTTGAAAGAAAATATTATTTTATCTAAGGTCTTATATTTCATATGCCAATTATAAGATATCAATATAAGAAAAACATAGAATCCCATCAAGAAGAGTCAAACATTCCAACAAGAATGGGTCAACGAGAGTAAGGAGCATCTTCCAACCCACCCTTCTTGATGGGCCTTTAAGGGTCCCTTGTAATGAGAATAGTCAAGACCCTTCATCCAAAGATCTTCAAGAATTTGGGCAAGACCCTAGGGAAATGAGAGTTTTGGAACTACTATTTGAGAAAAAATCTAATCACTATCTCCAAGTGTTCACTCAAAAAGGTGCTAAAATATCTTCTCACCTTATCAAGGATGTAGATCTCACTAATCCTTAAAGTGGGCTAGAAAAAAGTAAACCCAATCTAATTCAAACATCAACACCAAAGGTGGTTGCTCCTTCACATATACACCACCACCTTCACCTAACACGTCAAAATTTTAATGGAAAACATATCAAGAGACACATCAAGATAAATTTATACCTCAACAATCACCTACCTTTTCTAGGTATTATTTAAACATGGGAATCTCAAACATGCAACATATGCCTATCCAACCAAGTCAACCTCAACAACAATACATCCAACCAATTCAACCCCAACAACATCAAATTCCTCTAAATCAACATCAACAACAACACATTTTGACAAGTGTACGGTCCCCATCAACATCTGCAAATGACTTGGCTCAACAAATGCAAGAATTACAAAAAAAGATAGCAAACATGAAAATTGGAAACATTAACACTAAGAAGAGCTATACATTGGAAGAGTTATGTCCCTATCCTTTTGACAATTCTTTGAGCATGATCCCTTTTCCTTAAAATTTTGAAATACCTAGATTGGGCAAATACAAGGGAAGAGGTGATCCAAGAGAACACATAAGATAATTTTGCATAGCCTGTCTAGAGTTGTCCTATAATGAAACATATTTGATGTGCCTCTTTCATAGAAGCCTAGGAGGTCAAGCTATTGAGTGTTTTTCACATTTACCTCATGGGACCAAGACCGTTCATGAACTCATACATAAATTCATTGAGCACTTTTCATACAACATAGAATGTGAAACCTTCTTGAGTGACATTTACAATGTAAAACAAAATAAGATGGAATCCTTTGTTTCTTTCTTACAAACATGGAGAAATTTGGAAATTAAAATTCTTAATCCTATACCTAAAAAACAACTTGTCTCCATATTTATTCAAAATCTAAATCATGAACTGGCCTTTCACCTTCAAATTCAAGGTGGCAATACATCTGAAGAAGTCATTGAAAGGGGAATTAACATTGAAAAATCTCTCATTACTAAGGGTCTTGTAAAAAATTTAAATATTATAAGGATAACCATTCAACATCTAAAGAGAAACCAAGGATTTGGAGCAAAAACAAGAACATTGTCAATAATGGTGTGGTAGATGCAAAAATATTTCAAAATATTCAACCTACCCTAAAATTAGCAGCAAAAAATCAAGGTGGTAGAAGACCTCCTAAGAAAAATAATGCTCCTAAAAGGAAATACACTCATTTATGGGTATCTCTTTCAAATCTACATTGAAGAAACTAGTTCAAGCTAAACTTATCACCTTACCAGAAGTAAGAAATCAAGAACCAGAAATTAAAACTCCATGGTACAAATATAATGAATATTGTGAGTACCATAGGATCAAAGGACATAAGACTTCTAATTGCTTCAAATTGAAAAATATTATCCAAGACCTTATTAATCAAGGTGATGTTTGTGTATAAAATTAACCTTCAACTAATGATGATCTCAAGATATTAAAGGATCCTATCCCTAATCATGGAAAAGGGGAACCTTCAAATAAAGATAGCAATACTAAAGTAGCCAATTATTCTTCCATTCCCTATGACTACACCATAGCTCGAGTAGAAAGAATCTCTTCCGTAAAAATTCAATCCATAAGTACACAACATCAACATTAAGGAAAAAATAGCATCCAATGATCCCCTTCTTAACCAGGATCAAAGTATCATTTCCAACGAGTCCTTTCCATCTGAAGATCTAGATATCTTTCTTCCATTTCATAATCCACCTTCATATCAAGGCTTAAGTATCTCTTCCATGTCACCTCATAAGAAAGGTATCATTTTCACCTCCATCCCATCCAATGATCCTCTCCCATATCATGATCTAATATCTTTCACTCCATGTAGTGATCCACTACCATGTCAAGATCAAAATTTCCTTTCATGTCATGATCCTACTCCTCCACAAGATTTCACCATCCCTATCTAAACAAGACATGTCAAAACATGAACTAAAAGGGCATCCAAATTGACTCATTCAAAATATTCATCTTCCCCTAAGGAATCCATTCCAGCACACATCCCTCATTCCATCCAAATAAATCCTTCCTTCTTTATCTTTATCTTGACTATCTTATCCATATCCTTCATTATATCTAACACATCCCCTCAACCTTGGTACTTTGATCTTGGTAAAGTTGGGGCCAAACCTTGTCCAAGTATATTTTAGACAATGCAAATCCTTACAATCCATGTGTATTATACATCATCCTTTTATCCAAAGAATCTGTTTTATCTCATATCCGTAATAACAATACCTCTAGTAAAGGCTATCTCATTCCTTTGCAATATAATCTTTGGAGATCTCTTCTCCTATCATCTACCTATCCACCTATCACAAGATAGTTAGTCCATCTATCCCATAATAAGTGATCCTATATCTAATCAAGGGGGGACCTTTCCCTTGACCTAGGTGTTGGATTGGATTCTTTTATATTGAGATCATGTGCAAGCATTAAAAAAAAAAATCTTTAATGAAAATCATGAGAAAAACGAATTTCAACTGTTGAGGTAAATCTTTGGCTTGCATTGCTTGTTGGCTATCTTTTGGTATAAATATAAAAAATCTTTTCATTTCCTAATAGAATTTTCCTTCCTACGATGGGAATTATCAAAACAAATATGAGGTCTTAACAGATGTATCCTTCCTACAATGGACCTTATCTATCAAAACCGAGCTTATCCTTTTGGCAAGAGATATGTTGGTTGTTGATTTTGATTCTTAGTTTCTTTTCTTTTCCTTTCTTGATTTTTATCCCATTTTCTCGATGAAATTCTATCCTAATGTTCTTAGAGAAACTTGGATCATAGCATGAGTGTCTTATTTGGCATGTTTTACTTTCTTTTGTCTCTCATTTGCTCGATGAAGGTCTATATCTTAATGTTCTTAGAGAAGCTTGGGTTTAGACATGGATTTATTTCTTTGTTGTTTGCATGTGTCTTGTGTGTATGCAAGTTGGGTAAAATGACAAGCATTATCCACTTTCTAAGGTTCCTCTTCAAAGTAACAATGTGTCTTGATTTTCTTTGTTTGTTGCTTTGCATCTTTTCATATCACCCATTTTTGCATCTTCTCTTTATAGGTTTCATTTTGATACTTGATCCTTGGTGGAGATTGATTTCACTGCATTCACAAGTGTTAGTATGCATCATAGTATCATAATCATAATATGTCCATCATAATAATATACCATAACTAATAAATCATACATCATAGATATGCATGTCATTATCATCATGAATAACATCAAAATAATCCTTCTTGTCATGAGCTCGACCAAAAAAATAATTTCTTTGGTCAATCTCTCAAGGGGGCATCATATCCTCCATCCCTCAGTTCACTGGGGTTCATTGGGGCATGGAATTAATCCTTTTCTTTGAAACAACACTTTGAAATGCATTGTCTCAAAGAGGGGAAAAATGTAGACACCTAAAAATGACTAATGTGTTTTCATCTTATCTTTTCATCATTATCCTTACCATTTCTTCTATCTATATTCATTAAATATTTTTTAATTATTTAATTAAGCTTACAGATTCCTCTTTTCATCCATAATAATTGAATAGCTTTTAATTATTTAATTATCATAATCATTTTTATCATATCTATATTAAGTAAATATTTTTTTAATTATTTAATTAATTCATCATTTATCTTTTTCCCTCCAACACTAATGAAAATTCAAATTCAAATTATCTTTGGCCCTCTATAATTATTTTCTTAGATAAAAAATTTTCTTCTAAAATAAGTAAATTATTTATTTATTTCTCTAAGCTATCATTTGAATTAAATAAATTTTATGTATTTAATTCATTCCTTCAAAATTTAAAATTTGGGTCTACCCTATCTTGAATTTTTCTTATCCATTGATCTTGCGAATCAATCTCCACCATTAATCAAATATCAAGAGAAGCATATAAATGATAAGCTTTCATTTTATTCAAACCCCCTAACACTATCATTGTCAAATTCCCTAACATTTTTATTATCAAAAATCTCTCTAGCACTCTTATCATTATCAAGCATTCAAGCATTTTCAAGCATTATTATTGTCATTTATCAAGTATAGGTATCATTTATCATTGATAATTTATCATTATATCATATCATTATTGTTCTTTCGTAGTTTGTTACTTTGAAGAGCAACCAACAATGGAGCAAATCAAGATCTTAGCTATGATGACTTTTCTTGCTATCTAAATTCTACATTCTGGGCCAAGATCTTGAACTTCCTAAAGTGTGATTGTGAGAGTGTGAGTTTTTCATTGTTGATATTTGTGAACCACATTTTCATCACCCACATCTATAAAACTCACTACCTCAAGCACCTAATAAATAGAAGTAACATATGAACCATCAAATGGTAATCAATAAACTATTTTTTTGGAGTAGCCAAGATCTTCTTGCAAACTCAAAACATTCCACAAATGAGAATATGTAAAATGAGAAAATATCATAAACAAGATGTAAAAATATATAAAAGAGACTTTCGTTTAAAGGAAAAGATGAGGAGGTGAGAAGGTAGAACATAATGGCTGACTACCCCTCCAATTATAATATAAGTGAAGGAATTTATAGAAAAAGTGTAGGGACACTTCCATAAGAGGTGAGAAAAAAGGTGAGAAGTCTCCAAAGTGATCTTTAATTAAAATTTAGGGAGAAAGCTAAACACTTAAAAATATGAGTCCTGACAACAAGGCCTTATAAGGTACTCATGTACAATAAAGATCTCTCATAAATAGAGAAAAGGAGAAAACCCAATGGGAACAAAACTCCTCTCCAAAAGAGAGAAAGAGAAGGAAAGAAACCTCCTTAAAAGATGTCCCATGAAGATAGGAACATGATGATGAACTATTGAAGCATGTCAAATATGTAAACTCTACTAAAGATGATGGTATTTTTTGGAATCAGTGAATCTCTAAAGAATGTAGATCAAGATAAGAGATACAAAACACTGCATGAGTGAACCTATAGTACACTACTCAACCATGAATACATAGATGAAACAAAGAAAAAATACACACTATGAAGTTGAAGATGCAGATAGTACTATGTTCAAGGAGCACAAAAGAGACAATGCACAAGTGACCTATAATACACTACTAAATTGTACATGATGCTCTACATAAGTACTAGATTCTCACAAAATATGATCAACTCAAAAAATTCCCCCATAAAAGAGATGAAGATAGAAATTATATGTGACCCCCCCAAAAAAAGTAGAAGGTTGCTCCACTACTCCACTAAAACCAAGGAAGCATTAGCATAACACTATCGTAATACCCCCTTAATACTAAAAAGGAAGAGGTATAGGCAGATCAATTGAAATCAGGCATAAAAATATGCATAACAATGTAGAATCAACATCAATTCTAATATGATGTACAAGTAACTATAAAGGGTGTGCAAAATTTCAAGGCACACACACATGAGGTGAGAATCATGAGGACTCATTGTTGTAATGGAAAAACTAAGGAACTACACAAACCCCCATTAAACTTTATAACTTAGTGCATGTACAAAACATGCACAATAGATGTGCAAACTTTCCTCCCTAAGGAACACATTTATTTTTTGGCACTTTATATGGGTGTATTTACAGACATATTTTCTATTTGAGTTCTTGCAAGTGTCCTCAAAATGATAATTATTGTTTTATGTCATGAGGTGGATAATGAATACATAGACCAACCATGCCTTACAAACCTCAAAATAATGACACAAATATAAAATGAAACCCTCATTTTTCAAAAAATGCCCCCCTAGAAATATTATAGTGATATAATACTTTATTTTAGTGTAATTGCAGTTTCCACAAAATGGATTTGATGTACAAATATAGTGAAGAAAAATTAACATCACCATTACGTAGATCTCAAAAAATTAAGTATGTTAAAAAAATGCCACCCAAAAAGGAGTCTATATGAGCCCAAATGAGCCTTATGAAGTTCCAAAAATGGAAACCATGCAAGATGACCTCTGAAAATCTATTATTTTACAAAATATGTGCATTATACTATAAGAAACCATACCATTGAATATAGGATGAAAAAATACATAGAATGAAAAAAATATCACTCAAAAAATTGCTTGTATGGCTAAGAATGAGGCTCCTAAAGTTGAGCCAAAAAATGAAACTAGTCATTGGTAAAGAGGAAATATTTGGGGTAATTGAAGCATTATAGCATACTAATGAACATAGTGAATAGAGTGGGGGTATTCTTGAAGAAGAATCATCACTGACACAAGTACCTACACCTGACACAGAGGAGACTTCTTATATACACATAAGCATCATGGTTGATGCAACAGTAGAAGACCCACGAGAGCATGTAACATTTGAGTTCCCTATAACTAGCCAGGAAAGGGCTAATCCTTTGAAGAGAGTACCTACTTCAACACTACCTATCTTCTATGGGTTGGTTATAGAGGACTAGATTCCTTTGTTTTTGAGTATGATGTGATATGTCAAAGTTATGATTATACCAAAAATGCTCATAGACTCAAATTGTCTCCAACAACACTGAAAGATGTTGCTCTAAGATGGTTCATGGGCTTGGGAAGTGATGGTGTTCCCAATTGGAACAAAATGAAGATAAAGTTCCTAGAGAAATACTAAGATTATTACAGAGGCATAGATAGAAAGAGGGATGACATCTTCAATATTTCACAGAAAGAGGATGAATCATTGGAAGATTATATTGAGAGGTTTCAGTTCTACCTCAAGAAATATCATCAAAATAGATTCCCTGATGAATCACTGAAACTGGTATTATTAAGGGGAATTAATGAGAATAGTATGGATGCACTCAACCTCATTAGGGAAGGAGACATCTCACATTGACCATTTGATGAGATTTGTAGAGTATGTAGAAACTATTCCAAGTCCTTCACTAACATGACCAAGGGAGACATGACCTCCTCTCTCAACAAATCATCTAATGGAGTCTCAAGGGTGGAGTTGAGAAATCATCTATAAAACATAAAGGAGGACATCATTAGCCACTTGGCTACAGAACTTGACAACCTCCATATCAAGAAAAATCAAGAAGAAGTTGAGGCAACCCTCAAAAAATATTTCCCACACTACAGACAAAAGAAGATCAATTACAAGTGCAAGAAGTTGGCCAATATTTCTGAAGATAAGCAAGGAAATCCAAAATCTCATGCCCTGGAAGATGAAGATGGTTAGGTTCTTTATATAGCTCAACACAAACCATGGCATCCAAGACAAGGTATGCCTAAAGACCCGTTGAACTATAACATGTCATTTTAGTTAATAATGTGAATTTCCCTAGTTGGAACCCTCGATCATGGACCAATGTGCTAAACCCACAATGGCCAATGCCTCAATCTAATTGGAATCACCAACAAAAAAACATGTGGCCACCACAAAATTTCCAAGGAACTAATTATAATTTTGAGTGATTACCCCAAAAACAATTAATGACAACCTTAGTGGCAAAGAGGTCAATAGTGGAAAAATCAAAATATCAATTATTAGTAGCCACAACAACCCTTGCATCCACAACAACAAGCCATAATGCCAAACCTAGCAACATCTGCACCAATACCACAAAGAGCACCTCAATTTCTAGCACAACCTGAACCTAACCCAAATAATAAGCTTGTCCACTAGGCTTATGCTAATGACACCATACAATGCCCCACCTATGGGGTTGAGGTGAGTGATGTACACCTCAAATCAAGGAAAATGTTAGTTGCACCTTTATCTCCTCACATCACTAAATTTACTGATGAGGAACTCCCAACAGAGCTCGTGAACAAAAAACCTAAGGAACCTAAGTTAGATTAGGTCAACCCAACAACCAAGAGTCTAAAGTCTCCATTTCTTGAAAGATTAACAGTTGAAAAACATCATTCACAAGCTAAAACTAATCTATTGGGACAACTCAAGGATGTTTGCATCAAGATGCCTCTCATCCACACCATTAAGGAAGTACCCATTTATACCAAAATAGTGAGAGAATTATGCCTCAAAAATCCAACTAAGAAATGTAAGGACCCTCAAACTGTACATGTCTTAGGACAACTTACAAGCATTATGTTGGGAAACATAATTGTCCCCAAGTATGTAGATCTCGGGAGCCCTATAGTAGATGTCAAAATCAATGGTACTCTCATTAAGAATACCTTAATTGACCTTGGGGAAACGATTAATGCAATGAACAAATAAACCATAAAATTATTACAACTATTGGAGCTTAGACCTACACCTACTATGCTATAGTTAGCAGATAGGTCTATAGTCAAGCCTAAGGGTATCATAGAAGACTTGTTAATAACATTAGACTCATTGGAGTACCCTACAGAATTTATGGTGTTGCAACCTAAATATAATCTTGCGGGATACCCCCTCATCTTAGGGAGAACTTGGTTGGTAACTGCACATGCCTTTATAGGTTTCAAGTCTGGTAACATGATCATTTCTAATGGAATATGACTAAGAAACTAGTATGCTATCCACCTGCCTAGCCACATGCAGATTTGGTGCAAACTGTATGGCTCTCCCTAGATGAGGAATACCATTACTCATTATGAACTCTAATGACTATTGAACACAGTCCCTTGTTAGAAAACCAAGATGAAGATGAACTGATTGCAAAAATCATACAAAATAATTATGGTAGGGACCCACAACAACACGATTGTCTAACATATTTGCAAGACCCCCTGCAAAACATAATTCCTACCAATACATTTGAGTCCATTTCAAAAAAATTCTACACCTTATTGCCATATCATTACATTCCAAATATAGCAGGTCTTGAAATTTCATTTGTTTAAACATCATCCTTGACTTTAGAGATTATCCCAAACAAGACACTAAACGAACAGTCAATTGACTACTTCACAACAAACGTCACATATTAAATGTGTTGTAAGCACATGCAACTAAATTTGTATGGGATTACCATGAAATAAAGGGTATAGATGCAAACCTATGCATGCATCAAATTTACATCAATGAAGGCTATTAAATAGTTAGGAAATCCAAAAGGAGTATGAACCTTGTAGTCTGTGACATAACCAAAGGAGAATTACAAAAATTGTTGGATGCAGGATTTATCTACCCAATCTTTGACAGTCAGTGGGTGTCTCCACTAGTAATTATACCTAAGAAAGGAGGGAAATGGAGAGTGTGTGTAGATTACCATGATTTGAATGCAACAAATAGGAAAGACCACTTTCCCCTTCCATTCATTGACCAAGTACTATATTCATTGACAGGAAAGCAATACTTTTCCTTTTGGGATGGCTTTAGTGGATACATTCAGATTAAGATAGCCCCAGAAGACCAAGATAAGACAACCTTTACATACCCTTAGGGTAGATATGCTTACTCTATCTTGTCATTTGGGCTATGTAATGCCCCTTCCACCTTCCAAAGGGTAGTATTGAGCATATTCTTAGACTTTTCTCATGATTCCATTGAGGTTTCAATGGATGATTTTGCAACTTATGGGAATATCTATGAAGAAGCACTTTCCAATTTGGAGAAAGTACTACCGAGATGTCAAGATCATCGCTTGTCCCTGAGTCATGAGAAATGCTTCATGATGATGACTGAGGGAGTAGTTTTGGGACATTTTGTGTCTAGTAAAGGAATCCAAGTATACCCCAATAAAATTGAGATAATATCAATACTTCCTATACCCTAGAGACAAAAGGATGTTAGAAGCTTCCTTGGCCATGTTGGGTACTACAAGAGATTCATACAATATTTTAGTAAACTTGCAACACCACTATTTATCTTATTATCTAAAGATGTAGAGTTTGAATGGACACTTTCTTGCCAACATTCCTTTGAAGCTCTCAAGGTAGCACTAACCAAGACCCTTATCTCAAGAGTCCACCAAACTAGAATTTACCTTTCCATATCCATATAGATGCTTCTAATTTTGCAATAGGAGTTGTGCTAGGAAAGAAAGATAGAAATATTGAGTATGTCATTTCTTATATCAGTAAAAATATCCAAGGGGTAGAACTCAACTAAACAGTAGCAGTGGTTCATGCAATCAACAAATTCAGACACTAAATTAAAGGGTATTTTATATTCATACATATTGACCATACAACAATAAGGATTCTAATGAACAAACCAATAGTTGGTGGCAAGCTTGTGAGGTGGTTATTGCTACTTCAAGAATTTTATATCACTATTATGGACAAGCCAATGAAATCCAATTTAGTATTAGATTTCCTCTCTAGAATGCCAATCAAATTAGAAGAAGATGGTGTAGATGATCATTCCTAGATGACAATCTATTTTCTCTTTCTCTGCATACACCTTGGTATGCAGACATAGCCAACTATTTAGTAGTAGGGAAAACACCACATCTCTCACTAGGGGAGAAGAGGTAATTAGTTCAAAATATTTTTCCTTACTCATGGATAGTTAAATATTTATTTTACACAAAGCCTGCCAAAATAATGAAAAGATGCACAAATTACCTTACCAAATGGGTGGAGGTCAAAGCTTTGCAACTTGCAAGGGAAGGGAATGTGGAAAAATTTCTCTATGAAGGTATATTCACAAGATATGGTGTTCCTAGAGAGATTGTCACAAACCAAAGGCCATAGTTTACATCATATCTGATCACAAAACTAGTGTAGGAATATGAGATTAGACATAAAAATTCTACAGCCTACCACCCTCAAGAAAATGGTCAAGTGGAGGTCACTAATAGAGACATTTAAAAAATCCTCACAAAGATAGTGTAACTCCACAGGAAGGACTGGGTAGCCAGGTTACCTGAAGCAGTTTGGGCTTACACAAAAACCTAGAAGGAAACAAAAGGTTTTACACCATATGAATTGGTGTATGGTAAAAAGACAGTACTTACAATAGAATTTGAATACAAGACTCTAAGGACAACAACCAAATTGGGAATGGACTTATCAAAAACATAGAAGGATAGGTTACATAACCTCAATGCATTAGATAAAATAAGAATGGAAACCATACACCATACTAAAATCATCTAGAAATAAAGGATGCATTGGCATGACTAGTTTATTAAAACCAAAGAATTCAATGCAAGTGATTGGGATTTATTGTATGATTCAAGGTATAAAGATTACAAAGGGAAAATATAGACTAGATGGCTTGGGTCATATGAGATAAAAACAATCTTTCCAAATGGAGAAACTCAGTTACAAAAAAATGATAATGTACGGTTTTCATTGCTAGGTAGTGGCCAACGGTTGAAGCTCTAAAAATGGCCATTATAGAAAGATGACTTCATTTTATCACTACAACATCAATTTGAGCCACAGATACAAAATTCATTGACAACAACAAGTAGTTCTTTAAAAATATCGGTGGACGAGCAACATAACTCATTCTATCTCACATCTCACATGCACACACTGCACAGGTGATATTCAACACTCTTAATTTTCTGCAGCAGTAGCAGAAGCAGTAGGGACCTGTAACATCATGCCCTTAGGTGACAAAACTACAGAAGGGACCTATTACTACATGAGCCTGTATCACTTACCTATCAGTCATTCCATATACACCCATATTAATTGCATATCCATCACTTCAATGCATACCCATCTACTCATGCAACCATACAATCTACACTTCATTGGATGCAACTTATTTCTTTTATTATCATGTATCCATCATACCACCTTTTTTCGATTCCACTGTACCATGCAATAACTTTTACCTCCCCCATCACATACTTTTCACAACCTTTTTCATCCATCATTCCAATGTCATTTCCATGTGCCCCACATATATTACTTTCAACTTCAAACCATAAGTGCACATAGTTCATAGCAACCACAAAATGTCATTTCAAATCAAGTTGTAGGTGGCATTTAGCTCCTTCACACGAGTTTCATTTCAATTCAAACAATACCTACAGGTACACTCCACATTAACTATCATAATTGCAATTGAAGATTATTGATTTTATGCATTTTTATTGTTCATTCGTGCATGTCAAATATCATGTTTAATTTTCCACTAATTCTAATTTATGACTTTTCCCAATCTATACATACTAAGTGAGGACACTTAGCCACTTTAGTTGGGGGAGGGGTATTCAAGATTATTCCTTAGCTTTTTCTAATTTTCAAAAAAAATTGTAACTTTTTTTCATTTCATTTTCCACCATTTTCAAGAGACAAAGAATTTAGATGAGAGAAAGAAGTTCTAAATAACAATTAAGAAGTGCATTTGAATGATATAGCATATAACATAGCAGAGTAGTATAATTGGGGTGGTAGAGAGAAAAAATAGAGAAAAATAGAGCATAGTGAGTGACTATGAATTGTTGAAGCATTGCAATGGGTGGTGACATTGTGAGAAAGGAACCAATAGCACACAATTTGCTACTGGAAGATAGGAAATGCTTGCCTATCTTCCAACAAGTTGTATGGTTGGATTATTTCCTGAGGCTTACAAAATTTAATGAAGTGATGACCCAACAATTTTCAGCACACTGTAAAATGATCTGAGGAAATTATCAGGGTTTTGAGGGTAAATGTATCAGAGGCAACTGTAGCTAAAGTATTTGGTCTTCCAAAAGTGGGAGAGGAGTTTCCAATGAGAGTAGACATAATTGTAGCAATGAATAAATTCTCCTTGCCAAGAGAAAACCTAGAACCTTCCTCACAAGGTACCAAATGCTTGTCTTTTCCTTGGATTTGGGATTCAATAGCCTCTCACATAATTAGATACTTAACATGTGATGGAAGATAGTCATTATAGTATAAAGTCCATTTTAAATTGTTGTCATTTATGCCATCGAAGGTAGGTGAATGTTCACAACTTTTTGAATAACCTGTTGAAAAGAATGTCTTTTTAGTATAAAATAAAAAGAAACTGGGTAGTATTATCTCATTTTGGTTTAGTCACATTACTGGTAAAGAGGATCATTAAGGCTCAATTCCCAAATGTGTCATGGGAAGATTTTCTCAATTGTAGTAATATCAATAATAGTATTGAATTTCCTAATGAAGAAAATAGGGTCCAGGAACAAAGAATACAAAAGCCTGTTGTGGCTGCTCCTGAGGGATAAATGTCCTCTAGTTCCCCTACTGCAATACCTACCCGTAGCGTGGGAGAACCAAAAGAGTAGGGTTTCTAGGAAACACAACGTGCGAACTCTGTTGAGCAACCGACAATAGAAAGCAATCAAGAAACCCCTTGTTTATAAGAAGCCACCAGAAGGTAAAAAGAGAAAGAGTGGAGCTTCTTCTTTAACACTTGCAAGGGGGAAGAAGAAGCCCACACAATCTAGGAGGTAGTCACATTGTCTCAAGAAGAAGGAACCAATGAGAGGCACATGAAAAAAGAGGATGTTGTTATGATAGAGACGAATTTATATTCAAAGAGGAATTCCCCTAGTGAAGATGTAAACATACCAATTGTACAACCATTATATTTTTCTATCACTTCTTAATCAAATTCAAAAGATATTTTTGTAACTAAAAATATGAGGAAAAGATCTCCAAAAAGCATTGTTTGAAAGGGGTGTGAATATACAGGTGAAATGGGAGAGGAACATGTTTTAGAAAAAAATGAGGAAATTTTCATTGAAGTATGGAATACTAATAAAAAATTTCAAGAAGCAATGCAGAGGATAAAATAGTTGGAGGAATTGTTAAAAATATACCAACAGAAAGATAGTGAATGTGATGCTATAGTCAAAGAATTGGAGGAAAGACTCCACAAGTTTGAGCATGGTTTGAAACTAGAGATATTGGCACAACTTTCCATGATAGAGACAAAGGGAAAAGATCTAGTACCCCAAAGCTCAATTGGACCAATTAAAACCCCCACTGGACCAATTGTTGTGTCCCTAGGTGTTGAACTATGGAAGAAAACACAAGAATTATTTCAGAAAGAGAAATAATGGGAAAGGGAGAGAGCTGAAATGATATCTAACCACACCAAGGCACTGGAAAAGCAAGAAATAGAAGTGAAAATTTTGAAAGTAAAGATTGATGAAATGGAAGGAAAAACAACACAACTATTGAAGTGTAGGACACCTGCTAGAGTCTATGCTTTGTTCTTGCAAGAGAAATTTTTATGTTTTCAATTTAGCCAATTGATTAGTGATCTAACTATTGTAATGAACACGAATTTTTTTTTTTAGATAACTTTTACAACTCCACACCAAAGATGCAAGATCAGTTGTGTGAGTTCTATCTACACAATTTTGTTCTTTCAGATGAAATTGCTTGGAATCCATTGATGTTTGTAGGAGATCTCCAAATAAGAGCTTTGGACTCTTATATTAGGAATGAGAACCAAAGGGTGAAAATTATACAAGAATATCATGAAAAAGAAAAATCTATTTTCTTATAGCTCAAGAAGGAGTCAGTGGATCTAAATACAACAATAGATCAATGGTTGGATCTCTTGAATCACAAAGGAGTTGGAAAGAAGATAATGGATTGTAGAAAATAGGATTATAAAAGGATGAAGGAATTAGCAATAGGGACAATCAATGAAGCCTTTAAATTTATTCAAAAAATCTGTGAAGAGCTTTCACCATAGCCGAAAAGAAAGGAGCCACACTCTGTTTACAACTATGCAGCCATAATTCGCAGGTCTCACAAGTATATAGATATTGCACTGAACAATGGAGTTACCTGGTTTCCACTTGTCTTCCATCCTCTTATCCTCTTTTTTCTTGTACCAAATTAGACAAGGAGGAAACAAGGGGAAGAAGAGGTAGCAAAAAAAATGAGATTGGCGAAGCTCTTGAACAAGCAAGGCTATTACCTAAAGCAAGGAAAAGGAGTTGACACTGTGGTTGATTTTAGAGAGATGGCTCTGCAATATAACCTCTAGCTTTAAAATTTGTTTGAGGACAATCAAATAGCTTAGTTGGGAGAAGGGATGGGCTTAATTTATGGCTATTTTTCTTTCATTAGTTTATATTTTTATCATTTCAATCTACCAAGTTTCACAGTCATTCTTAAGACTTCATACATCTTTTATATACCTTTCATGCACTTTGACAAACTTAAGTATGTTGAAATACAAATATGATATGTTGAAATTTGTATGTGCGAATGTATGAATGTTCATGAGATTTAGTATAATTTTATGCTTATATTATGATTGTTAATGATGTGTATGCCTTATGGATGAAACTAACCTCTTGCAACTAGAAGGACTGTGAACTGCAACAACTAGATTTTCAGCTTGCAACATAAGGACCATAGAAAGTTGCAGGGAGAAGTCAGAATGGTTGAAGCACGATAGCTCCAAAGGAGAACAAAGGTGACTATTGAATGGTCAACCATGAATCACCACAATCACATTATTATCCATCGAATAAGATGACTGGAGGAAGAAGAAGTCTGAGTAGGAGTAACTCATGAGGTGACATTCCCTAGGAAAAACATCATTGTCATAGCAGTTAGTCGTTAGGGCAGAGTTCCAATTTAGTTTCTCTTCTTCTATTTTTCATTTATAGAACTTTTTGTTTCAAGACTAAGTCATCTCCCTATCTTTGAGGGAGAGTGGACGAATACATTATGGTTTTGTTTTCAATCCTACAATGAATTTAAGACTCCTTGCAGACCCTATATAGTGGGATCTGTTGCAAGGAGTAAATCTAGTTATCTAGTTAGTTTTTTTCTAGTTACCAATTGATAGTTGATCGTTGTTAGTTTTTTTGTTATCAATTGAACTGTAGATATCTTGTTGAATGAGAAATCTTTAGTATATTCTTACATTAGATTGTAAGAGTTTAGAGTTTTCATACAATTAAGGAGTTAGTTCACTATCATGTTGTTTGTTGATTAAGTAGTAATTGTTTGACATTTGTTGTGGAAGCAACAACTCAAGAAAGGGCCACTTGAGGTATTACTATCCACCCTATTTCCTATTATTAGATTAATTTATGCATTGTTAAATTTAGTTAAGATAGTTTCCAGTTACATGCATGTGGAATTCATGAATGTAATTTTGTAATTAAATTGAATTCTATAGCTTAATGTTTGTTCATACTCCTAAATTATTTAGTTATAGTTCACATTTAGTAGTTAACAGTTACAAACTTAAGTGATAAGTACGTGTAGCATAAGTAGCAGCTTAGGTTTATTTCCCTTGTTTTGCAATTTAGTGTTTTATTTCCTTTTCTAGCTTTTATAGTTTTTTGTACATGTGTAAACACCTATACTCCATTGATATAGGGCATGTTTAGAATCCATGAATGCATATATAGTGCTAGCACTAACAAAATCTTATGAGCCCCTAATTGATAATTAAATGAAGCCTCTTGTGTGAATGAAGAACTATTTAGTTGGGAGTGCATCCTCTAAGTTGTGTCCACTTAGTAGCACCAAGTTAATCAGGCATTAGAGAGGCCCTACAAAATAAAGAAGCACAATGCAAATGCATTAAATAGTCATGCAACACTATGAATATATTGGGCCCCACTAAGAAGATAGATGTTAGTAGTTTATTTGCCCATGTTGAATATACCAAGCATGCCACTACCAAAGGCAATGTGTGGTAGGCATTCATTTTCCATAAAATCTACCTAAGCCACTATAGATAAATGAGCTCCTATAGACAAAGATTTGGAACCCATCAACATAATGCCACCAAATAGACACATGACAACCAAGGATACCTATCCACTTGTAATCTCAAGATGTGGTGTCAACATAGTGCATATATGGCCAAATCAACACAAGCCACACAAGAAAAAGTAACTTATAGTTGCCAACTGGAATGATTGATCACATTAAAGGTAAGGTTCATGCAAAGGGAAATAAATCCAATGGTAGCATGGAGGGGGGTGATTCAAGGGCTCAATGCATAGCATGATGAAGAGTTGTGCGCTTGCAAAAATTCTCATCAAGGAAAGTGTATATGCTACTAGCCAACTAAAACCATGCATCCCTATAAACTGTGTTGATGATACAATCCTTCACTAAGAAGTTGGGTCTACCATCTTCATTGAGAAAATGTCACATGGAAATATATGATACACCACCCAAATATAGTGCATGTTATCATGAAAAGGTGTAAGCCCACCACCACTACCAAATTGTTACATGACATCAAGCGATTGTTCCACGTCCACAAAGAGAAACATAAAGAAAGAAACTGCACAAATAAATACATGGCTCCAAACTCCAAATCCCTACTCAACTAGAAAACATAAGGCTGGCCAAGTCCAAAAAATCCTTTGGATATGAAGGTTTAAATCAAGTGGACATGAAAGATTGAATGTAATATAATTTACTAAAGAGTTGAAATCCAAAATGAAGCATGAGAAACTTGGAACTTGCAAGGAGGTGACATGCGGAACATGCCAAGGATGCCACATGAAAAAATAGGAGCAAACTCTAAATATAGATGTGGAACCACAATTGAAACTACCACTCAATTAAAGATAATAAAACTTAGGTCCATAAACTTTAGAGACTTAAGACACTTGCAAGCATGGATATGAGAGCCAAATACAAAAAATTTAAATCATGGGTTTGGGTTTGGACTTAAAAGAAGAATGGAATTGATTGAGGAAGCAATGAAACTGAGAGTTGAGATCAAGGGGCTAACAAGGGTAAGAAGCAATGAGGAAATTGACTCAAATAGTGATGAAAATTAAACCTGTGCTTTGACTTATAAAGTAACCAGTCCAACAAGTCACTGGATAATTAAAAAATAAAGGCATGATTCATATGCAAGTTGATAGTTTTGAATTAATGCACAAAATAGAACACGAATTTGTCTAAGGAAAATGCACAAGAGTTGGGGTTAGCCTATAGACTATCATGAAAGCTCAATGAAGCTATAACAAGAAACCAAAAACATGATTCCCAAACATAAAGATAACTCTGAAGACACACAAACACATCATTAACACACAACACACATGGCTGAAGGCACATGACTTAACCAATTATTACCATAAAGAAATCAAAGCACCGAAAGAGAGACATATTTGAAAAAAATGAGGGGATGCCTAACACTTCCTATGTATGATAGAGAGGCACATCACCCACATGAAACTTGCTATTAGAATACAAATTGAAATTTAACACAGAGAACAGAGTGGAACATATTCCTTAAAATATATTTAATTTGAAAGCTACAACTTGCCATGGTTAAAGTTCACACTAGTTATACCGAGAAAGCTGGTTTACACAAAATTACCCCATTCCCACCATAAAGGAAAGCCAGCCAAATGATTACAATCTTCCACACTTGTACCAGCCTCTCCAGCAGTCACTTCGTCCCAATCTTTTTCAATGTCTCGATCCATAAGTTTTGTGTACTCAGATAAAGTATCAGTACAACCTTGGAAGTATGTATAACAGTCATCCAAGTATGAAGACAGATTTAAATGACAACATAGATTGTTAGCATGACAACTTGATTCTTTGCTATATTCCATATTCAAGTATGGCTCGGTTACATTTTGTAATGGAGAAGAGTCATTATTTTTTACATGTTCTTGCTCAGCATGGGAAGAATGTTTAGATTTTCTTGTATTAGATTTTCTGGTATTCTGCACATGATTGGTTACTGGATTGCAATCTAACAGCAGTGTACTGGATGTTTTTCTGCGTAGCTTCTTTCTCAAATGAGTAGTCCAGTGGTTTTTTATTTCATTGCCTGTCCTGCCTGGAAGCCTTCCTGCTATCAAAGTCCATCTGAGAAACACCCATAAAACCAGCATTTAACAAATAAATTTTTAGATCACTAAGAACACCCTTGTAGGTCTGTACAAATCTAACTTAGTTCAAATCTGAATATATGTATAGAGAAGATTAACTTAACAAAAGTATACCAAAAGATATGTCTAATGTAGATATAACAAAAGATTTAAGTGCAAAGTAATCGTACAGTGTCACCTTTCTAACCTGGGAAATAATTAATCAATTACTTAAATAAAAAGTATTGAAAAGAGAGTGATATCTAAAGCTTAATAACTTTAATGAGTCCATTGTTATTGGTAGTGGGTTTTAAGATAAAGGGGAAAAAATATATTAAAACAACAACACATTGTAAAGTGGGTTTGTCAGTCTTAAATAGACGTTGACACACCAATTCAAAAAAATCCTGAAAAATTCAGATAGATTGAAGATAAACAATCAGTACAAGAGAAGGAACCCTCCAAACACATAGACAAGATATAAACCCTTGTTATCCCGAACAAAAACAAGATATAAACCCTTGTTATCCCGAACATAGACAAGATATAAACCCTTATTACCCCGAGGCCGGAAGAAAAAGCCCTTATTACCTTAAAGATTGTTATTAATAATGTTATCAGTTAACTTGAGATATTGCCTATAATTTGTAAAAACATCGAAATAGGAAGGTATGAGGCTCTTAGCCTAGAAACTCACTCCATTGTCAAAACTCACTCCCAACTTTCCTAATTCAATAACCAGAGCTAAAACATACCGATTTCCTAGCAGATTGTGCATTCGGATTATAAGCTCTTCTTCATCTTGAGAAATGTTTCCTCTCTTTATAGTTGGTCTCAAATAGTTCATCCAACGTAGTCTGCAGCTTTTCCCCCTCCTAAGCAAACCTGATTCAAAATCATGTTAATCTATTTTCATTGCAATCTATCAAAATGATTAAGCAGAGAATAAAAAAACTAATCATTACGGAATGTATCTTGATAACAAACCTGTATTATGGGGTACTGAACTCCAATGACCTTCACCATGAACTTCTATGTATTTGGCAAGCAAGTAATCTTCTTCAGAAGTCCACATACCTCTTCGCAGCCCTCTTTTATGCCCCATTAAAAAGCCTGGCAACATCATAACTTGTCGCCCATCTCTATACTACCTAGTCATAGAGGAGTTTAACTGCAGAGCAGTGCACACTGCACTGACAGTCCACTATCAGATTCTATAACTTTGCAATAAACACCAGATGGGTTACTCATTTCTCAACTGATCATGCAGACTGATTATATAACTCTACAAATCATTTAAATACGAAGTTTAGAATCAATCTACGAAGCTTCCAGTGCACCCCAAATCAAGTAAATCATGCTTGCATTGGAACTTCTACAAACTCTTGTCAACTTCAATGGTTGCTTCAAAACCATGTAACTCACTTTTATAAGCAATCCATGAGAGATTCACTATTTAATACCATATAAAGTTTTCACCAGGAAGTATCATACCTAAATGATTTTATGTTTCCAATACTTTGGAATCTCAAGGCCCTGGATATATGCATAGATGACTCTTTGATAGCCACACTCTTGAATTTAAAATGAACAATTTAAATATTCTGCTCTTGGAACAAGTCATGAGCACTTTGTCCACTTCCCAAAGCTTGATCCTCAGCATTTCATCTAATATTTCCAGAACTTAGTTTCTGGAATTCTAAATGTCAGAGGATAAAATGGTCACCATCTTAAGAGGCTCTACAAGATAAAAGGATCAAGCATTTCTATTGGCTTTCAATAGAAATAGATTCTATGGCATAAAAATGAAAGCCAGTGACTTTTTCTATTTCTTTATCAGCAGATGGTTTCTACATATTTAAAAAGCTCACTACATACAAATTCCTTAAAAATTGTGCCAGTGAAAAACACATGGCCACTGTTTTTGGTAATTAATGTGTTCAGAAAAATATAGTAACCATGAAAAACACATGGTCACTGACCAGTCATATCAAAGATTAACTAATGAGAAACGTGTGCGTTGGGTTGGGCTCCTTTTTGGAGTTCAAGCTCAACCACTTGGGACCGTACTGCCCACGGAGATAGATAATCCAAAAATTGAAGTTCATATAATTTTATTTTTTTTAATTTATTATATTCATTTTATTTGCTAGATCTAATGGCAAAATTTTGGATACCGGACTTAATATGTTTATTTTAATATAATGATTAGTGTATAAAAGTGAGGATTGTGTACAATTGTCAATGAGTTGATTTTGGATTTTGCTTCAATCTAGATTCATTTTCAAAGTCTAAATCTAATTCTTAGTTTATATATTTCCTATATGAATCAAGGCCATAATTGTGGAAATGGTCTCTTTGTTTGAAATGGTCTCTATGTTTTAAAAATATAATTTAAAATTGGGCTCAATTGTTTTCCCTCTAATTGATCATTATGACTCAACTTAAAATATAAAATAGTTGAATCATATATTAGGGCATTGTATTCAAGAATAAGTCTTATTTCATTTAGAACATCCAATGAACCCATGAATTGAACACCTGACACACATCATGGGCCTAAAAATGTATCATCTAATGACATTATCATTCTAAGACATGTTGCACAGCTACTTGAAGTCCTTAATCTTGTTCAAAAGTCATTAACTTGACATCCCTATTGGGGTTTGACAAAGGAGTAATTATTATATTATCATGTGCAAACTTTCAAACACGCAAACCATGTTTCTATGTTAAGATCATGTTGAGTACTTTGATGTGAACCAAAAACAAGATTCTAAAAATCAACAAAGATCATGTAGGAAAAGATCAAACTTGTTGGTCTAATTTAGATCCACATTCATGGGATCAATTATGTAGTCACATAAATGATCTTGACTAAAGAATAAAAAAATTATAATTCTAATGTATTTGTGTGCTAGACCCTAATTTTGTACAATAGAGATTAGTTACTTTCAAATATATAACAAAGTCATATTTTATGTCAAGCCTAGAGCTAAGTGTTATCATTTATTATTTAAAATTATGTGCATTTAGATTTCAACCTATTTATCATTCTCGACTTTTCTCTAGGATATATAATGAACTATTGATAGTTAATTGATTAATCCTAGTTAACTTATGTAGAATTGTTTACTTTACATTTTTATGAACTTGACTTTCTACAACTATTGGGGTTTTTTCCCTAAGGTTTATACACCTTCTCTATTAGATTTCTAAATCTAATTTTCTATTCATAGAGAAGATCGTGATCATCACCAATAATGTGTCTCACTTGTGAAACAAGACACAAAATTGAGTTTTGGCTGAAAATTTTTGTTGAAAACCTTCAATTGAAGGTTTAAATTTGAATTAATGTCCATCATTCAAAGGTAAATTGTTTGCCACATGTAAATAGGCTTAAAATACATACAAAGAGGTTTGAATGAGAACATTTTTTCAATTTTAAATGTTCCACATTTGAAAACCTTATGGAACAAGGCATACAAATGAGTTTTAAAAGGAAAAAATATTTGACATCTTTAAATAAGGGTATATATGCAAATCAAGGCCCTTCATTTTGCCAGATGTAAAGAGACTTTGAATGAAGGCAGGGAAGTTTGAATGGGCCCTTTTTTAAAATTTTAAATGTTGCATGTTTAAAAACCTTATATAAAGGCACATTTGAATGAAGGTTTTTCCTTCATTTAAAGGTATACCTTCATTCAATTGTATGTATGTTACCCTCCTTTTGTTGACCTAGTTTTTGGAAGAAATCTTTATTCCAAAAAAAGGGTTAGAGCATCAAATTGAGCCATTGTAACATGAGATTTTGAATAATTGTAGTGCTCAAGCTTTTCAAAAAGTATAATTTGTAATATTATTTTTTTATTATTATAGTTATTTTTTTATTTTTTAGTAAACATTAATTTTTTACCAAACATAAAAGTATTTGTCTTATGCACCTGGAAAAATTTTAAAATATAGAATTTAAAAAAAGCATGTGTGCACTATATATATATATATATAATGTACTATGGTATAATATTGCTCTAAACTATAATGAATTTGAATTAAAAATTAATAATAAATAAAACATGCAACAAAAAATTACAAAAATAATGCATGTGATTAACATTAGTGTTAATGATTTATATTTAATATTTTTCTTTTACTAAAGTTCTTGTGGTGTATTGGATCTTATTGATTCTGATGTGTTTGGTCCTGTAGATGTTCCTTCAATTGGTAAATCCACATACTATGTTTCATTTATTGATGATTACAGTAGAAGGACATGGGCATACTTTCTAAAGATTAAATCTAAAGTTTTCAATCAATTTAAAGAATTTAAAGCAATGATTGAGTTGTAGATTAGAAAGAAAATAAAATGTTTAAGGATTGATAATGGTAATGAATTTTGCTTTACTAATTTTGATAGATTCTATAAAGATTCTGGTATTCATAGACAAAAAACAATTCCATATTCTCCACAATAGAATGGAGTTGCAAAAAGAATGAATAGGACACTAATGGAGAAGGCTAGGAGTATGTTGAGTGGTGTTGGTCTAGAACAAAGGTTTCAACCTAAAGATGTTGCCACTTCTTGTTACCTGATTAATAGGTCTCCTACATCAGGTCTTGTTAATGAGACACCTATAGAGGCATGGTTGGGCCACAAGCCTTCATTAAGACATCTTAGAGTTTTTGGTTGTGAGGCATATGCACATGTGCCAAAGGAGAAGCGAACAAAGTTGGAGAACAAGGTTGTGAAATATATCTTCATAAGATATAGTTATAATGTGAAAGGATACAGGCTTTGGGATCCTATTGCACAGAAGGTAATACATAGTAGTATTATTTTTAGAGAAACTAAGCCTTCTTTTGTTACATTGCACCTATAATATAGTAAACAGGAAGATGTAATTCAATTTCCTTCTACACCTGAGAAATTTGAATCAAGGCCCATGGATAAACAAGAAGTTGAGGAGAGCATCTTCAGAAGAGAACAAAGAACTCCAACTCAACTTGTTCATAGGTATACAAGGCATAGAAAACCACTTGAAAGGTATTCACCTAATGATTGGAGATGTATTTTTTCTTTGAATACTAACATGGATGAACCCAGATCAGTAGAAGAGGCATTAGGTATGAATGATGCAGAATCTTGGAAGATTGCTATGGATGAAGAAATGGCAGCATTGAAAAAGAATGATATGTATGGGATCTTGTACCATTTCCTGAAGGAAAAAACCCTATTGGTTGCAAATGGGTATTCAAGCAAAAGATTGGTTCATATGGAGGTATTGAGAAGTCCAAAGTAAGGTTGGCTGCAAAAGGTTACTCTCAAGTTGAGGGTGTTGATTATGGTGAGATATTTTCTCCTGTTGTAAAAATGGAATCCATTAGATTTTTGCTTTCTATTGTTGTTGCTTATGATTTAGAGGTTGAGCAAATGGATGTGAAAATTGCTTTCTTTCATGGTGACTTGGAGGAGGATACTTATATGACATAGCCAGACCACTATGTGGTGAAAGGTAAAAGTAAATTGGTTTGCAAATTGAAGAAATATTTGTATGGCCTAAAACAGAGTCCTAGGATGTGGTACCAGAAATTTGATACATATGTGTTGAGTTTGGAATTTGAGCATTATAAATCAGATCATTATGTTTATTATAAAACCGATGGTGATTGTTTCATGTTTATCACATTATATTTTGATGATATGTTATTTATTGATAAAGGGAAACCTATATGATTTTAGAACTAAAATCTCAACTTGTTGCTAAATTTGAATTGAAAGAACTTGGTGTAGCTAAACACATTCTTGGGATGGAAATTAAAAGAGATAGAGGGAATAGAAATCTATAGCTTGGCCAAAGTAATTATGTCAATTCAATTTTACATAGGTTTGATCTGTAGGATTGTAGACCATTATGTGTTCTTGTTTCAATTGGAACAAAGTTATCTAATTCATATCGTCCAACATCTTCATCAGAGATGGAAGACATGAGCAGAGTGTCTTACTAGAGTGTAGCTGGAATTTTGATGTATGTTATGGTTTGTTTTATCTACCAAACATTTCCCAAGTAGTGGGAGTTCTTTCTAAATATATGTCTAATCTTGGTAGAGTTCATTGGGATGCAATTAAAAGAGTCTTCAGATATTTACACAGTACCTCATATTATTCCTTGTGTTATTATAGTAATATGACTGAAGATGACATTTCCCTTGATATTCATGGTTATGTGGATTCAGATTGGGCAGGTGATTTCGATAGTAGATGATCCACCAGTGCTTATGTGTTTACTTTATTTGGTGGTGCAATTAGTTGGACGAGTAAGTGATAGTTGCGGTTGCTTTGTCCACTACTGAAGCAAAGTATATGATAGCTACTCATGCTTGTAAATAAGCCATTTGGCTTAAGATACCATGTTCAGATATTGGAATAAAATAAGGTGTAGTGACAATTTAATGCAACAATCAGAGTGTGATATGTTTAGCTAAGACCCTGACATTTCATGCTAGGACCAAGCACATTGATTTACAATTTAATTTTTTTAGAGATATGGTCGAAGATGGCAGGGTGAAGTTGGTTAAGGTAGAGACTTTGATGAATGTTGTTGATTATTTAACTAAGCCTGTGAGCACAAAGAAGTTTAGATGGTGCTCATATTCAATGGGCCTTTCAACCCCTAGCAATTAAAAGATGATGTTTTTACAGTGCCCTCTTGTTGCTCTTGCATGGTGTTCGACAAGTGAGATATTTTTTGGGATAATGTGTCTCAACCTTACAATTACATAAAGTAATATTAATACATAAGGTGACGGGGGGTGCAAGGGGGTTTCCCCCTATGAGTAGTCCAGGGGTAGTGCCCCCGAAGGAAAATTTTATTTATATTTTATTATTGTAAATTTGGATCATTCATCATTAAGTCTTATATCTAATAGTCGATATTTTATTAGCATGACTTTCCCTAGAAGGCAACCCTATTTTATGAGGGCATTGTATTACAGATATGTATTGTGATGTATTCTGAGAGTCTGATAGTGTTCATGTTGGCTCGGGATCTTTAGTTGGTGATACTCATGTGATAAGCTTGCTCTGCAAGTATATTGTACAATCTTTGTGATTTCTGAATAATATATTGGGTGACTTTTGGAGTGTGGGTTTTTTCTCTCGAAAGGGTTTTCCCCACGTAAATCACTATGTTGTGGTATGCATTGTATTTATGTTTATTTTGTTTAAATTTTTGTAACTATTAAAGATCTGTAAAAGTTTTACATTATTCTCCTCTCAAGATTAGTGTACGAAGTTGTTCCACTACCTTAGCTTCTTTACAAAGACATTATACTATAGATAAAACTTTCAAATGCAACCTCTTTCTAATTTCATAGGTATGATACTCCCAAGGTAAGTTGGACTAGCATGATTTGAAACCCTATATCATTATGGCATAATGATAACTAAGAATAGAAAGATGATCGAATTTTCTGAAATGAAGATTGAGATTTTAAAGTTTCCTTTTCATGAGCTATATAGGGTCAAGGGTTCCTAACCAACAATGAACACCTAAAAATTTGTGACCACGTGGAAGAGCATGTGAATTCACAATAAATCTAAAAATTCCTTTGATTGTTACATGGCTAGGGGTACCCATACCAATTGTAGGTTGATCCCCCATGAATCATGAAAGAAATCATACCTAAATATGTGTATTCATACTAAGAAATTGTGGGTAGATTTCATCTTTCCATCTACAATTCATCCCTATAGTGGAAAAAATCCTATATTTAGCATGTTGTAGGGCATGGGAGATACTATGAGGGTTGCATGAAAAACCTCTTAGCCAATGCATGAGTCAATTTTGATAGTTAAAATATTTTTCTATGGTATGGGAGTAGGTAGAATGGGCATCATATTAGGTTCTTGGGATGAAACCATATTTCAACATGAAAATTGAAAATCTAGTGCCTATCAAGGGTTCAAGTTTGAGAGGGACTTGAGGAAATAAATTCAAAAGGAACCAAGAGTTTGGGGTGGAAATAAATTAAGAATCAAAACTAAGTGCAAAGGTGAAAGGTTCACACAACGACCCAAGGTCCAAAGGAATATTGGGAAAAGTGATGAAATGAGGAAATTATTGGATCATAAGAGTGGAAAATAAACATGGATGAGGATCAAGAAAGGGATGAATGTTAGGACTAGGATGAGTAAGGGGACCGATTGTGGGAAAGGAATTGTAAGCAATAAATTTGGAAAATTTCCTAGGTCCTAGGTCCCTCTAGGGTTCTACAGTCTAGGGGGATAATCAACAAGAGAGTGGATAGGAAGGATGGGGTTTAGGTCTCAAGAGGGACTACAAACAAGGAACATGAGAGGAAATAGGAAGATGGGCCCTATAGGGATTGGGAGATGGGGGGAATTGGAATCAATGAGTGTGCCAAGGTTTGGGGTTCCTTTGTAAGCCCAAAGCTTGATAAGGATGATGGAAATGGATTAATAAAGTGGTTCAAAAGAGAGGTTTGGGATGTGGAGGTTGGGGAAAAATTAGAATTGAAGGAACTTTGTGCTAGGATTTGAGATCCTCTTGGAGGTCTAGGATCTAGAAGGAGGAACAAAGAGCAATGGGGGTCCCAGGGTTTTGAGAATTTTTGAAACTCTAGAATAAGGAAGGAAAGCACACAAGGAATGAGACCCCATAGGGACCAAGGATCTAGTGACTTAGTCCCTTGGTCCCAAGTCCATGGTCCAAGGGGAAAAATTGAAAAAATATGAGGAGTGAGTGTTTAGTTTTTGAGGGAACTTGGAACCCTAGGACCTAGTGTATAGGTCTTGATTCTACATGAAATCCTATGGCCTAGGAAAATGACAAGGACTACAAAAAACTACAAACAGACAAATTTTTAGGAACACTTGACAACCACAACACATGGGGAACCCACTTAGAATTTAATAGACTAGATATTAATGATGGGTAAATAGGGTTAAAAGAAAAGGAGAATAGTGAAATCATGCATTCAATCCTATGGGTTGTTGTTTTCACCCACTAATCCTTAGTAGTACATAATAAAAAAGTAGAATGAACATGGAAAAGAGACAAGATTCTCCTTAGATTTGTAGAGTCTAAGTATTTAAGGTAGGAGAGAAAGTCATCTACCAACTAGACAAGTAAATATAAACACCAAATAATCTTGCAGGGGTGTGAACATTGTCCTTAAGCATTAAATTTACTCCATATAGCCATCATATCCACATAGTAAGCCATATCTTATTATTTCAAACTCTTATATTAGCTGCAAACATTTTCCTAAGGACCGTCAATAAGCAATCACTTGGCAACTAGAAGCAAATATCAAAAATAATGCAAGAACAACCATCCTTTGTCACATCAACAATAAGGCATATCAAATAGAGCCAAAAGAAACTGGAATGATAAGAAAAATGGAAAATAATTTAATTAACTTGCAATATATTGAAATTATTATTATACTATAGTGTATATCATAGGGGAACATATACATTAGGAGGCCATCATGGAGACAATATTTTCATATCTAGAGAAAGCCAAAGGCTATTACATAGGAAAAACCCTAAAGAATATTATGTAGGGAATGATCTACATATCCTATAAGCATAAAGAATGGTCATGCACAACACCCATAGAATAGAAGGTACATAAATCATCTAGGAGTAATTACAAATTGACAAGGTCCTCGATAAGTCACCTCAAGCCCATTGCTAATCGTGGAGGACACAAAACCAATAGCAATAGTAGAGAAGACTATTTGTGATAGCACATTGGTAGGTTATGGCATTAAAACCTTTGAATTATTTTTTGAAATTATCAACCATGATGATGTTGGATGTATATACCTTGAATAAAGGGCTTAGGAAAAGCCACATGGACAAAAGAAGAACAATGCAAATGTATTAAATAGTCATGCCACAGTATGAAGATATTGGGCCCCACTAAGAAGATAGATGTTGGTAGTTTATTTGTCCATGTTGAATATACCAAGCATGCCACTACAAAAGGAAATGTGTGGTGGGCATTCATTTTCCATAAAATCTACCTAAGCCACTATAGATAAATGAGCTCCTATAGACAAAGATTTGGAACCCACCAACATAGTGCCACTAAATAGACACATGACACCCAAGGATACCTATCCACTTGTCACCTCGAGATGTGGTATCAACATAGTGCATATGCGGTGAAATTGGCACAAGCCACACAAGAAAAAGTACCTTATAGTTACCAACTAGAATGATTGATCACATTAAAGGTAAGGGTCATGCAAAGGGAAATAAATCCAATGGTAGCATGGAGGGGGATGATTCATCCACAACACGATGAAGAGTTGTACACTCGCAAAAATTCCCATCAAGGAAAGTGTATATGCTACTAGCCAACTAACACCATGCATACCTATGAACTGTGTTGATGACACAATCCTTCACTAAGAAGTTGGGTCTACCATCTTCATTGAGAAAATGTCACATGGAAATAAATGATACACCACCTAAATATAGTGCATGCCATCATGAAAAGGTGTAAGTCCACCACCACTACCAAATTGATACATGACATCAAGTGATTATTCCATGCCCACAAAGAGAAACACAAAGAAATCAGCAACACATACAAATACATGGCTCCAAACTCCAAATCCCTACTCAACTAGAAAACATTAGGGTGGACAAGTCCAAAAGATCCATTGGATATGAAACTTTAAATCAAGTGGACATGAAAGATTGAATGCAATATAATTTAATAAAGAGTTGAAATCCAAAATGAAGCATGAGAAACTTGGAACTTGCAAGGAGGTGACATGTGGAACATGCCAAGGATGCCACATGGAAAAATAGGAGCAAACCCTAAATATAGATGTGGAACCACATAATTGAAACTACCACTCAATTGAAGATAATAAAACTTAGGTCCATAAACTTTAGAGACTTAAGACACTTGCAAGCATGGATATGGGAGCCAAATACAAATAACTTAAATCATGGGTTTGGGTTTGGACTTAAAAGAAGAATGGGAATGATTGTGGAAGCAATGAAACCGAGAGTTGAGATCAAGGGGCTAATGAGGGTAGGAAGCAATGAGGAAATTGACCCAAATAGTGATAAAAATTAAACATGTGCTTTGACTTCTAAAGCACCTAGTCCAACAAGTCGCTAGATGATTAAAAAATAAAGTACACAAATCATATGCAAGTTGATAGTTTTGAATTTATGCACAAAGTAGAACATAAATTTTCCTAAGACAAATGCACAAGGGCTAGGGTTAGCCTATAGACTATCATAAAAGTTCAGTGAAGCTATAACTAGAAACCAAAAACATGATTCCCAAACATAGAGATAACTCTTAAGAGACACAAACAAATCATCAACACACAACACACATATTTGAATCCCAAAAATATAAACCCTAGAGGGTTATTATCATAAGGAAATCAAAGCACCAGAAGAGAGGAATATTTGCAAAAATGAGAGGGTGCCAACACTTCCTATGTATGATAGAGGGGCACATCACCCACATGAAACTTTCTATTAAAATAAAAATTAGAATTTACACCTAGAGGAGGGAGGAACATATCATTCCTTCAAATATATTTAATTCGAAAGCCACAACTTGCCATGGTTAAAGTTCACACAAATTATACCGAAAAAGCTGGTTTAGACAAAATTACCCCATTCCCACCATAAAGGAAAGCCAGCCAAATGGTTACAAATTTCCACACTTGTACCAGCCTCTCCAGCAGCCACTTCGTCCCAATCTTTTTCAATGTCTCGATCCATAATTTTTGTGCACTCAGATAAATTATCAGTACAACCTTGGAAGTATGTATAACTGTCATCCAAGTATGAAGACAGATTAAAATGACTACATAGATTGTTAGCATGACAACTTGATTCTTTGCTATATTCCATATTCAAGTATGGCTCGGTTACATTTTGTAATGGAGAAGAGACATTATTTTTTACATATGCTTGCTCAGCATGGGAATTATGTTTAAATTTTTTTGTACTAGATTTTCTAGTATTCTGCACATGATTGGTTACTGGATTGCAATCTAACAGCAGTGTCCTGGATGTTTTTCTTCGTAGCTTCTTGCTCAAATGAGTAGTCCAGTAGATTTTTATTTCATTGCCTGTCCTGCCTGGAAGCCTTCCTGCTATCAAGGTCCATCTGAGAAACACCCATAAAACCAGCATTTAACAAATAAATTTTTAGATCACTAACAACACCCTTGTAGGTCTGTACAAATCGAACTTAGCTCAAATCTGAATACATGTATAGAGAAGACTAAACAAAAGTATACCAAAAGATATGTATAATGTATATATAGAAAAGGTATACCAAAAGATATGTCTAATGTAGATATAACAAAAGATTTAAGTGCAAAGTAATCGTAGAGTATCACCTTTCTAACCTGGGAAATAATTAATCAATTTGTTTAATAAAAGTATACATAGAAATATCAAATAATTAATTAATTTCAAGAAGAGAGTGATATCTAAAGTTTAATAACTTTAATTTGTCTATTGTTATTGGTAATGGGTTTTAACATAAAGGGAAGAAAATATATTAAAACAACAACAGATTACAAAATGGGTTTGTGGATCTTAAAAGAACGTCTGACACACCAATTCAAAAAATCCTGAAAAATCCAGATAGACTGAAGATAGACAATCAATACAAGAGAAGGAACTCTCCAAACACATAGAGAAGAACCCCATTACCTTAAAGATTGTTATTGATAATGTTATCGGTTAACTTGAAATACTGCCTATAGTTTATAGAAATAGCCTGGAGGGGTTCAGGCCATTGTCAAAACTCACTCCCAACGAGCTAAAACATACCGATTTCCTAGCAGATTGTGCATTCGGATTATAAGCTCTTCTTCATCTTGAGAAATGTTTCCTCTCTTTATATTTGGTCTCAAATAGTTCATCCAACGTAGTCTGCAGCTTTTCCCCCTCCTAAGCAAACCTGATTTAAAATCACGTTATTCTATTTTCACTGCAATCTATCAAAATGCTTAAGTAGAGAATCAAAACAATAATGATAACAAACCTGTATTATGGGGTACTGAACTCCAATGACCTTCACCATGAACTTCTCTGTATTTGGCAAGCACGTAATCTTCTTCAGGAGTCCACATACCTCTTTTATGCCCCATTTTAAAAACCTGGCAACATCATAACTTGTCACCTATCTCTATACTACCTAGTCCTAAAGGAGTTTAACTGCAGAGCAGTGCACTGACAGTCCACTATCAAATTCTATAACTCTGCAATGAACACCAGATGGGCTACTCATTTCTCAAATCTACGAAGATTCCACTGCACCCCAAATCAAGTAAATCATGCTTGCATAGGAACTTCTAGAATCTCTTCTCAATTTCAATGGTTGCTTCAAAACCATGTAACCCACTTTTATAAGCAATCCATGAGAGATTCACTATTTAATACCATATAAAGTGTTCACCAGGAAGTATCATACCTAGATAATTTTATGTCTCCAATACTTTGGAATCTCAAGGCCCTGGATATATGCATAGATGATTCTTTGATAGCCACACTTCTGAATTTAAAACGAACAATTTAACTATTCTGCTCTTGGACCAAGTCAAGACCACTTAATGCGCTTCCCAAAGCTTGATCCTTACCATTTCAGAACTTAACTTCTAAAATTCTAAATTTCAGAGAATAAAATGGTCACTATCTTAAGAGGCTCTACAAGATAAAAAGGATCAAGCATTTCTATTGGCTTTCAACAGAAATAGAGTCAATGGCACAAAAATGAAAGCCAGTGTCTTCTTCTATTTCTTTATGAGCTGATGGTTTCTCCATATTTAAAAAGTTCACTACATACAAATTCCTTAAAAATTGTGCCAGTAAAAAACACATGGCCACTGTTTTTGGTAATTAATGTGTTCAGAAAAATATAGTAACCATTAAAAAGACATGGTCACTGGCCAATAATAGCAAAGATTAATTTGTAAGAAAGGGTTGGGCTCCTTTTTGAAGTTCAAGCTCACCCACTGGGGACCGTACTGCCCACGGAGAGAGATAATCCAAAAATTGAAGTTCATATAATTTAAAAATAAAATAAAATTATTATATTCATTTTATTTGCTAGATCCAATGGTGAAAATTGTATACTGGACTTAATATGTTTATTTTAAAATTTAATATAATGATTAGTATGTAAAAGTGAGGATTGTGTACAAATTGTCAATGAGTTGATTTTGGATTTTGCTTCAATCTAGATTCATTTTCAAAGTCTAAGTTTAATTCTTAGTTTATATATTTCCTATATGAATCAAGGCCATAATTGTGGAAATGGTCTCTTCATTTTAAAAATAGAATTTAAAATTGGGCTCAATTGTTTTCCCTTTAATTGACCATTATGAGTCAAGTTTA